>JANAVB010008398.1:8896320-9111320 GCA_029216955.1 Iris pallida
AGATTCGGAATGAATGCGAAATGCGATGAAAGCGAACAATGAAAACCAATCATCGAAAACCAACACGAAAACGCATTCATCAAAACCAAGCAGCAAAGAGGAAACATTCAGCAAAACTCTTGGATTTATTTCAATAGAAGCCAATCCATCAATTGGAAAGGTTCATTGTATTTCATCCGTGATCAATCGATACCGGCAAAGGTTTCACCAAATACTCAGTTCATGACTGAGTCAACAAGCCGTAGGTATTACATAGTGGACCGCAAGGAGCGGGGTACTACAGTCGCTACCTGTTCTTGGGTTGGAATTAGATTCGCAACCAGCAGATCAGTGTGTTGTGCCATAATTATAGCATGCATGCTTGCCATCATTTCAGTCATATTTTTCAAGCTAGCTCTAAAGAGGCAATTCTTTGCTCATGACTGCCGAAGCTAGATGCATTTTGTTCTTCGTTAATGACATAGGTAGTACTTCTCTGGCCAATGAAGAAGAACTGGTGGAAAAGATGGTCCGTTCGGAGCTTTCACTATCGGCATCAAAGTCATACAAGGAACTACCCCCAGGACAAGGGATGGAAAGATCCCTTTGACTGAAAGAATCTTGGTCAAAATTAGGAAGATTTCTTTGACCGATTGTTTTTCGGCTTCTTGATCTGGTATGTTGGTAAACTCCTTCGCCGGAGTCACGGATTCGATCCAAGTATTTTGATTGGGGTTGCGAGATGCATTGCGTCTCGGACGCTTTCCACCTCCAGTACTTCGAGATGTCATATTGACTAAAGCGTACAATAATTTATCTTTACTCACTATCTCAGGTTCAGAATTTTGAATATAGTTCAAACGGTCGAAGACAAACCGCTTAGCTAATTAGCAGCAACATTTGATGACTACTTCGTGGTGATAATTACAATGATGTTCTATTATGGAACTACAGATGGACAACACGGCCTTGCGATCTTCTGTTTCTGTACAAGAAGTTCACGAAGATCGATTACAACGACATGATACGGAGAAGTCGGAGGTATATTCTTTGATGATATTGGGAACATGATTTGGTTCTCGAAGTACCTTGCACCCTGAGTGTACAAGAAGGTGCTGAGCTGATTGGCATAAGTAAGAGAATTCTTGACTTCAGAAATCTTCTTCTGGCGCAAGTTGGCTACTGGCGCAGACTGCAATTTACGTGCATTATGACTTGCTAAAGTTGATCCCGAGTGGCGCTTATTGAGATAGGTACGTAAATCAGATAGGTGTGCCACCTGTATGTCTGTTTGAGACACCATCAACTTTCTTTTTTTAGATCTCGAGATGCGCAGGGTTGGCAGATCCTGACTTGAATTCATAGTAGGCAAAATGTCTTTTTGCTTTGCGCACCCCATTCTTGTGTGCTTGAAGTGGCACAACTGGGTAGCAGAAAGTTTATTTTGAACAAAATTTACTTTCTTGCCAGAGATTTGATTGTCTTTGTCAAGATGAGTAGAGTTTCTGCCCAAAAGAGCTTTAGGAATGATTGGCGGAAGGGCACAATCAGGAGTGTTTTCCACCGAGTCAAGGACCGGGAAAGAATGAGAAAAGGCCACAGGGCACTTTCCTTGGTTCCGTGCCGGGCAGTAGTAGGTGTATTCCCAATAAAATTCAGACTTGGGGAAGAAGAAGGAGTAGCTAAAAAGCGTTTCCCGTGTTTTACGCCAAGGCAGGAATAGGCACAGCTTGCGTAGAATGAGGAAAGGCCAAAGGGTGCTTTCCTTTGTCTAGTAGCCTTACTAGATAGGTTCTTTTTCGAGTTCAGAACTAGAGAAGAAGAGTGAGTAGCTAAAAAGTGTTTCCCTTTGTTTTGTGCCAGAGAGAGACAGTAGGCGCAGCTTGTGCAGAAGCAGTGATTGGTACAGTTGACGTGGGAGTCCATACAGCATGTGCCTTGTTCTTGGTAGCCACAGTGGCGTGCCTAGCACCTCCAGCACTGATTAGGGCTTCGTAGGCCGTTTGGTCAACTTGCACGATCAAAGTCTTTTGCGTCTTGCCGATCGACGTGGTATCACATTTAGTTGTCACTTTCTCGTCAGAGGAGAAAGTCATCCCCAGCAGAGTCGCTATTTTGTTGGCAAAAACAAAAGTTTGATTTACAAACTAAGAAGAAGAAAGTACAATAAGTACACTTGAATTCTGGGAAAGTACAACTGTAGGAATCTGATCAGAAGATCACTTTATTCCTTGGACGATGTGATATTGAAGACACAAGCCTCTGGAGAACGCAGCAACACTTTGTCAGTAGATGATCATTAATGATGCCTTAGAACTGATTTAAAACTCTATTTATAGAGTTTTAAAATAACTGTTTCTGAGTTGCACGCACATTAAGTTGTGCGTCACCTATCCAGTTGCGCGAACGGTTACATGAACTGCTGGGGACCGTGGCATTCAGTGAATAAGATGTGCATGGTCGTAGGCAGTGTAGTAGACACGTTCTTCAAAATTAGGCATGCGTGCCACGTCATCTGGCTTCTGGACAAAAATTGATCAGGTGGCGCCAACTTGCTAGGTGGCGCCAGGTTCAACTTGATAACTGAGCCTCTAACTTAGTCCTCTGTGATGTAGTAATTAATTTTCTCGTGCCACATGATAGCTTGCGCCAGCTAGCTGTCAGCATGCTGACAAAATCTTCTTGAGCGCCGCATTGCTCGAGATTCGAAAAGATATTCTTCGACTGTTGTGCTGTCAGTAATGATAGTAATCGTTACAGCTTCTCGAGAAAGCTTGCCCCGCGCACCTTGATGTAGGCGCAACCTGGGTCTCGCGCAAGTTAGTGATTATGCGCCACCTAATGCTGGCGCCTTTTTAAGAGTGGCGTCCATTCATTTTTCAGCAAAGAGTAACAAGTTTCGTGAACAAAACATGAATCCAATATAATGTCTTTATAAAATAATCCATAATGCAATATTTTAACAACTTCAAGTGACCCATATAGTAAAAAAAATGTATTTCACAAACATACTGTATTCAAATTAGACAACTATAATATAGACATAACACATTAATATTTGATTGACGTCCCAAAAATTAGCCTAGCTATAATAGATCTCATGATATGAATGTCTTCTCCCAAAATTAGCTTTTGTCAATGTGTATTTGATCTGCAAACAAAAAATTAAAAAATAATGTAAGTAAACAAGAATATATACATACTAAAAGAATGATAGGTTTAATAACATATATGCCAAAAAAATCTTCACACACACATATATATCACGTATATCTAGTGCAAGTTTAAGAGACTTACATGATAAATTAAATGTAGCAACTCTCCCAAAATTGTTTTCATATGCTGACATCATTTGGGCTGCTTGTCTGTGTCTTAAATATACTATGTTCTTTGATTTTTCCATCTATGACAATAAGGAAACAAATTAACACATAGCAATTGACACACAGTAGATGTTATTGTAGACATTTCAATGCAATAATAAGTAGCCTAAAGATTAAGTATTGCAGGAAAACATAAAGAAGCAAAGAAATGAAAATTTTGATACCATCAGGATATTTGAAAATAATAAAATATTGTTCTGCAGTAACAGTACAGTAACATATATCAAATAATGTTCACACATAAAGAATGTCCACAGTAATATATATCAAAATGTCCTAGTTATATCAAAATGTCCACAGTATCAAGAAAACTTTCTGCAGGATACAGTAATATATTTCAAAATGTGCACAGACACAACAACCAACCATACATTTTGCAATGTCCAAGTTATGTTCACAGATATGGTAACATATATCAAGTAATGTTCACACATAAAGAAGCAAAGAAATGAAAATTTTGATACCCAAGGTCCACAGATACAGTAATATATATCAAAATATGCACAGATACAGTAACATAATTTTGGAATGTCCAAGTTATGTTGATACGATATGTTCGATACGATATGGTTTACATTTTATTGTTAATCTTATGTTGATTGTATAGCGAACCAACGAGTTTATGTTTCGATCTATAGCAGTTTACACACACAGCTATATAGTCCATCTCTCACAGACTTCTGTGTTTCTAACTTTATATATGCCCCTTTTCTAGTGAAGTAAATACATGCCAGCATATATCCTATGTGAGGAGCAAAAATAGCTAATGATAAGTTTAAAGTTTCTTCAATTTATGAATCAAAATTTCGAGGATCTAAATCAACTATATTATATACACTAGTGTCATCAGGATGTGGACTTCGTCCTCTAAAATGCATAGTTGGATAATTGAGGTGCATTATGTAACCAACTAAAATATAAATCTGCCTCAGGATATTTAAAATGAAGAATCTTTTGATCGGAGATTGAAAGTTGCCTTGGTTTGTGTTTCAGAGGATCGTCTAGATTTTATGGTTTTAGATTTAAATGTCCCTATGATGGTTAGGTTGTGACGAACTTTGTGGAAATTCATATTGGCAGTAGGATATGATCTAATATTCTTTTGCTCCAACTACATGATTGTCTAGAACTTTACCAGATTCGGATAACTTTGCGTCAATCACCATGTCAAACTAGTGAAGCTCTTAGCAAAGTTCTTGTTTAACTATGGAATTCTGGTATCCTATGTCATATATTGGATAAGTACCCGAATTGTAGATAAGCCAATAACAGTAAGACAATTAATAATGTGGATGAGGACAGTACAAGGAGAAAGAAAATTTGGAAGAGGCAAGAAACAAGTAGAAGATGAATCGATTACCTGCAAATTTTCCACCTCCAGCTGCAAATCTTTGCCTATGGTCGCCTGTAAACTTGGACCTAAACAACTGTTGCTTGGTTTAGCACATCTGATTGTAAACTAGGACTGGTTGAAGCTATATTCTTCGTATTTAATATATACAGGAACACAGGCTAGATCGTTATAAAATATTTCTAAGACACCTAATTTGCAATTTGCATTAAAAGGGGAGCAGTGGTCAATTACAGCTATAACTAAACTTTCTAAAGTTTCAGATTGACTGATATAAAATAAGAGAGATCAAGTTGCATCTGCAGTAAATATTGTGAAGGTGCTTCTATATATGTGTCCTTTGATTAACAACTACTTTTGTGACTACTAACCTTATCAGGTTCCATTAAGGATTGAACTGTTTACATATACCATAATCTGATGCATCCTATAGGGAGTTGGTAACTTCTCATATATGATGGACTCATATACATGTGTTTGATGCATCCTGCAAGCATCCTGTTCTGTTTAGACATTTTCATGCAGAACACTCATCAAAACATCATGTTCAGACATGTTGTTGGGCCCCTCGTGTGGCTTCCACCCAGCTAGGTCTTCTCTATAGAGAACTACTCGGTGGGGGCAGAGTATCAATTGTTTCGGTGAACATGTTTTTCACCTTCCTCATCGCCCAGGTATTCCTCTCATGTTCCATTTTGCAGAAGAGCTGGAGAGATTTTGGATCATGGGACGAGCTGCATGAATCGAGTTCATCAATAGAGGACAACGACCCCTTTTGTGTGAAACTAGTCAAATAAAGCGACAATTTCATGGGTAGTTTAGATACAACTTAAATCTTGAATACAGCGTGTTGACATGGAACATGGAAGATGTGTTTGAACTAAACAAAAAATAGAATGAACATGATTATCTTCTATTGCCACGTTATAGATAAAGTAACATATCATATCCCAATCCATGCTTGAATTTTACTTCTCACTGTCTTCACATACTTTCAAGCAACCAAGCAGGTTCTTGAATTTTACTCACTATATGACAGCAGGCACTACACAATCTACACTGAATATGGGATGACAGACTAACATTCAAAACTTTACATATGAGAGTTCTATACAGCTGGTGCATAATTATCCACTAAAGTTCTACAACAACGTGATTTCCAGAGCATTGTAAGTCATAATCCTTGGTTAATAAATACAATGATACTCAACAGGAAGCTTGAAATTGGGGAATCACAGAGCATTGTAGTTCTAATCAAATTAGGAATTTTGTCCAAATTACAGTGAATATAAGAAAACCTTTGGTAACTTTATTACCTGTCGGCTGTCCTTCCAAAAGCTTCAAGATATCGAAAATTCTTTCTTTGCAATTGCATCCTCTTGGCCCTGTCCCTTGAGCTCGTAGACCTCATCTGATATCAAGGCAATAACATTGAATATTTGAATATCACAATTTCGTAAAACTAAAAATGAAGAGCTCCCAAACAATTTTGACAAACTAAAAATGAAGAGCACACAGTCTCAGACCTTGACAAACTAATTAACAAGTTCTAATCAAGACAAAATGAAGAGCACATAGACATTTTTTTTGTTGAAGGTTCATGAAACTTTGTTACCAATAAAGAAAAAGATTCGGTATATTGGTTATACATGATTCTGATATATCCAATCCTCAACGTTCAGACATATGAATGAGAGTCAGATTTATATCTAGTAAATTCGTTATACATGAGTCTGATTTATATCCAATCCTCAACTTTCTGAAATTTCTTTTTGCCATATGAATGAGAGAATTTTTTTTACAAATTTTTTTTTACTTCCTGAAACTTTCTTACCAGTAAAATCAACCAAAGGAATTTTTTTTAATATAAGTATAAACATCACAGTGGCTACATTCCTATTATGCGTTTATGAAACAACATTCTACATGGGGCTCATGGTAATGCCAGCTAGTAATTCCAAGATAATAAAAACTAACCAATAACCCTTATTTTAGACCACCAAAGTTGTTGTGTCATTGTACTAACATATCATACTGAAAGTTGGCGAACAACATTGTGCTTTTAAGTACCAGCACAAAGCAAAAAATAGTAAAATGCACTCTAACTTATCATTTCTTGCAAAAGAGTTGGCATTAATCAAGCTATGTATCTCCAAATTAAGGTTCAGAGTATTGCACAAACCTCTGGCCTCCTGTATGCCCCAGTAAACCATAGGCTTCATCATCCTGAAGGTATAGCCAAGTGCCTCACTATAAGGCCAGGTGAGGCTCAAGTAAGCTTGTTAAAAATGCTCGTCACCAAGAAATTAATAACTTGAATAAAAAATCCAAAATAAAACCAATCGCATTACTCGACAATTGAAAAGAGTATAAGTCATGGCCTAAACAATTTCCAGAGTAATATGAATGTTTTCAACTATAAAAGGACACATATCAAAAGGTTAAGATAAATAATTGCCAATCCCCCAAAGTACTAAAAAAAACAAATATCTTCGATCCCTAAGTCTTGTAGGAATATTTCTTTCAAAACCAAAAAGGTTAAGAGACTTTAACTGGAAAAAAAGAATATAGAAACAAAAAAAAGTCAATTGCCAACTTATACTATAGTACAGGGACTTTACATTTCGAAGGAAAAGAAACAATTTCTAAGGCTGCAGACACACACTCCGATTTAGATAACTACACAAACATATTTGATCAAACAATAAAATACACAAGGGAACTACAATAGTTTGATTGAACAATGATGATGTAAAATAGACAAGAAAACGCTAAACCCAACCCAATGATAGAGTACTTTGCATTTATCCATACTTATAGCTGAGAGATCTTATGCAAGCTAAGCTCTTAACTTTTCTGTTATGAATAATGGAAGACCAATCCAACTGACTCTTTCACTTGTTTATTCCTTTATTTTGCCACAAAATTGTTTGATGATTCTAATTATATACTGCTAAAAATTTTGAACGGTCAGTTAGACGAGAAAATTTCAATTCAAACATGTACGAAGAATTATTTCTTTCTATGAGCATTTTCATATCTTAGTGATAATTGATGATTTATGTATACCTATTCCCGAGGTCTTCATATAGGATGACAATCATCTCCTCTTCTTGCTTAATAAGGTTCCCTTGCTCGCTATTAGGGCGGAACTAGTTCATCCATCGGAGACTACAACTTGTGCCACACCTCAATAGACCTGAACAAATTCATCAAAACTTTGATAGCTTCTCAACATTCACCAGGAAGCTAAACCACATGATTGATTGCTTCTCAACATTGGATAAAATATTCTTCAAAAAAAATCCTATTGATTGCTTAGGACTGAAACTAACTAATTTTGTTTGTTCTAGGGGGTGTCCAGAAAGTTAAGTGACGTGACACAGAGAACTAAATGCTTATACTTCTCCAAAACAAGCCCGGTCCAGGATCCAAAGATTAGTGAGGTGCGCTTACATATATGCATTTGTATATTGCCTTCCACTGATATTATGTAAGCGAGAAAAATGTTGGCCTATCAACCATCCGTATGTTGAACCACCATTTATAGTTGATGTGTACTACTACTTCCCAACAGCTGTTATATAATTTACCAAAAAATTCTAAATTAGTGTTCCAACTCATTCCATCAAAAATACAAGAAAAGATGGGCTTAAACTATCTATCATTCATCTGGCAAGTGAAACGTCCTAACAGGTCTACTCCAATAACTTAATAATGAGTAAACACTATCAGAATATTGAAGATGTTTTCAATCATTAAGATCCAAATCTTATAGAAGATAAATCGAATCGTAAGAAGTTAAGTATGTCACACATTATCTAATAATATTAAATTTAAAAGGAGTTGCATTAAACTCACTATCTAAATTTATATTTCATGCATCAAACCACAAGAACAATCTATGGTAGCGGGACGCCAAAATTGATACATCATCTCCAAAACAAACTACTCAAGAATTATCTAGATCAAGGTAGATATCTTCAGTCTTGCGCTAAAAGAATTTCTGTTGAGCACCACATAGTTAATCAGCTTCTCAAATACCCTTGCACTTGATCTTTTATAAACTGAGCATTTTAAATTTCGTACATATAGCAAAAGAAGCTTAAACTTGATACTGGTTATATTTAAGCACTTAGCATACCAAAAGGTTACATTTTGCATAAAATAGGCTCTAATGAATCTTTGGAAATATACAATGGTTTAAGAGAGATGTTATCAGGTCATATCCCAGAAGATACCAAAATTCAATGATGCTTCTAGATATAAAACTATGCTTCTCTCCGTGTAGAACAAATCTAGTATATGTTAGAACAAATATACTATATGTTTTGCATTAACAATCAAAATAGCTAAGGTTATCAAAGAAAGAGCAGTGTTATTAAAATCACTTTACAAGGCTGATTAAATGTTCGGTTACAAGTTTTTGGCCCTTGAACGGTTAAAATTCTATCAATCGGACCGATTAATTGGCAAGAATGTTTAACCCGTCGCGAGTATCTGGTATATGACAATCTGATTAATCACCGTTTACAAGTTTGATTGAAAGTGGGTTTGATCAAAGTCAAATACCCGAAACGCAACCCGTTCATTTTCATGGATAAACCAGGTCGAAACCCCAAGTTCCCAATCGTCACCCTAATTTCTTCTTCCCAAATTCTCGACCCCTAGCCTCCTTACTCTTGCCATCCTTCCCAAAATTCTCGACCCTAACCTCCTCCCTCTTCCCTTCCATCCCAAAATTCTCTAACAAGAACTAGAGGAGAAAAGGGATGTGCACCAACAATTTTCAGTAGCAAATATTCATATGATTTTTATGTCTAGAATAGGAAAAAAAATGCAATTGACACACTCAGTAACAACAAATATTGTAGTTATATTATTGGTGCAATAACCTATCTATTAGAAGACTGTCATGAATCGCTTATAAAAAAAGACTGTCATGAATCAGTCATTTTGTATTTTACCCATTATTTTGTATTGATGACAAAATAATGGCAGCTAACATGGACTCTAAAAAATATACCAATTTCGGATGCAATTTGTTCACCATAGAAGAAGAAAAAGAGGAAGAGAACCCAAGAGCCAGGTTGTCGGCCCTTTTCGTACCTCCCTCCCCATTGCATGCAAAACAAAACCAAAACACATGTTCCTCAGTTGTCCCCAACATACAATTTTAAAATAGGACAAAAATTAGGGTTTTCCATAAAATCATTAATCAGAACAATAACAAATAGAAATTATTGTAAAAATTAGCCAAAAAACATACATTATGAAAATAATGTACAAAAATTAGGGAAACCTTCAATGGTGGGAAGACCCCAATGGTGGAGGCCCTGTCGCCACTGGACAAGTCCCCGCAGTGGAGGCGGTGGAGGCACGACTGCTGAGGCTCTGCAGTTGTAGTCTCCGGTCGTCGATGAGGAGAAAGACTGGGGGTTTTTGGCACCACTCCTCCTGCGCTCCTTCTCTTCTTTGCCATATGTATGGAGAAGAGGATGAGGAAATGGGGAAAAGAAGAAAATGAGGAGGGGGGAGAAAGTTCTTTCTCAAAAGAAGAGGGAGAGTTGGGGAAAGCAGGAGAAGAAGAGAGGAGGGTTTGATAGAAATTGGGTAGAGAAATTTTTGGTGAAAGGAAAAAAAACGATTGCCAATCCAAAAAAAATAGAAAAGTGAGCAGGCTGTGCGGGTCCTTGTTAGTAATTCGGCAAACAGAAACAATTTGGAACGTCAAAAGTACAAGTATAAATTGGCTCAGTGCAAGTAAAATATATTGAAAAAATCGGTCAAATATTCATAAATAAAAATATTGAGATTAGAAACTTCATTGGTTAATTAATCAGATTTTTATCATGTTTTTTGCCAAATATTTCGATAATTCATACGGGACACGTTTAAAACTTCGCATGCTTAAAATTTGTATGCTAATTCGAATATGTCAAAAGTTCACAAGTATTATACGTTTATGAAAGATACGAAAAATTTTGCGTATAATACGAGTTTTATTCGGGTGATTGCTAACAAGGGTGCGGGTTAGTAAAAATTTTTATAATTTTTTATAATGTTCGTATAAAAATGTTATAAAATATAAACAACATATGACGTTTTATATTAAAAAATGGTATAATATGCCAAAAATTCTTCCACACCGTCGTATTAAAGGGTGTTCTTGAAATTTTATAACGCTTATATAAACCGTTATAATAGCTTTTTTGCAAACGTTATAAAAGGTTTTTTTGTAGTGAATGTAGTAGGTTTTTTTTAGGATTTCGTTTCATATATTTCTAGGTATTATTCACTTAACAAATTATAAAAATGCATTTCCCTACATAGGGTCATGTTGTCGAACATATAATATCTTTCTGCGACATGTACCATTCATGTCGCTGAACATATAGTGTCTTTCTACGATATGTACAACATGTCGCAGAATATATAATGACTTTCTGCGACATGTGGATGTCGCGATAAGTAGAGATTTTTGGCGGGACTGTTATTTCCTTTCCTTCCAATGAAATTTATGTAGATTCTGCGACATACTAGAACTCATGTCGCCAATACATATAAAAATAATAACTTTTGGAGACATAAAAGACCCTATGTCGCTAAATCATGTTGCTAAAAATGTAATTTCTTGTAGTGCAAAATACGTAGGACTATGAACGTAGACATGTATAATAAATACACGTAAGCTGTAAAATGCAGTAAACCATGACAACTAATCTCATCCACAAATAAGAGAATAAATATATCATAAAATCAACTTTGAACTTGTCATTTTGTACAAAACGTTGGACGGAGACAAATCCACTACCAACCATTTTAAATGAGAAGAAAAAATACAAGGAAAAGAATTTGTAAAAAGTAGCAAGACGATCCAAGAGCAATCATCTTCGAAAGAATGGAGAAGATCACGGCCTTGACTAGAACACCTGCAGAAAGTCATAAAAGCACACACCTGGAGAAATCACCAGTCCTCAGAGGGATGTAACTAGGGATGGCAATTTCCTCCGAATCCGACGGGGACCCGGGTTTTTTTTCCCTGACGGGGACAGGTTTGGGGATTTAAAAACGGGGATAGGGGCGAGGATGGGGATTAAAAAAATTTCCTAGTCAGATTCGTGGACGGGTTTGGGTATAGTACTCCCGATCCGGTAAATCCCCGACCCCGATTACTTATACATATGTGCAACCAATTGGTATGATGGGTTCATGATCTAAATCTAGTAGTATTTTTATTAAAACCATGTTTTATTAACATGTTTTGTGATTTTTTTGAATGAAATAATTTTAAGCTTATCATGTACATAAAAATTATTAACCGGGTGAGAGATGGACAAGATAAAATTTGGCCCTGAAAGTGTCAACGGGATGGGGCGGGGACAGAGAGGGCATTGTTTAACGGGGATAGGGATGGGGGTAAAAAATTGAACCCAGTGGGGAACGAAAACGAGAATGGGGATTTAAACACTACTCGGGGATAGGGATAGGGGGATATGGTCCCCGGCCCCTACGCCCCATTGCCATCCCTAGATGTAACAAGATACAGGAAGAACGTGGCATTAAAACTGAATATAAAATATGTTACAAAGTCACAAGTAAAAGTAAATAGTTCAAATCATAGCATGACCCAATATTCCACCATTGAAACAGTGGACTACCCCTACAACCAAATGAGGATAAGGGGTAGCACACTATTATGTGATGTGACATTGACCTATGCTATTATTGGAACGGGCCACATGACATCGACTAAAGTTACCTAGCCATTCTATTGTGTACATGCAGTTAAGAACAAACCTTCGACACATGGGCACTCTGGCTACAATAGGATTGGTATGGCCCCCTCATTGGGCACCAGGGATCTCAAAGAATGACATTCCTCGAACATCAAAGGCCGACAGGATCAGAAAACATGGGGTATCAGGACCGTATCTCCAGCGGAGCTTCTGGGACAAAGGAAAGTGCATACTCGGGCCATACACTAAGGAATTATTCTCCCCACCCTATGCACCTAGCTAAGTCGTATCCAAGACCATGTACCTCTACTAACTGCCAAGTCTCCTAACATGTCTCTATTAGCAGTTAGACCTAACGCATGCGTACGGGTGATCAGCCAACACGCAAGTACCTCTATATGCTACTCATATCTCACATATATCTCGTGTACAACTGTGTCAAAGTTTATGAAATACATACTGACAAGGTAGTCCCTTAACTCTAGGCCCATATACAAAGTTTAAAGACAAGAATGAAAACACGACTAGCAGTTGCATCATGTACAGCGGGAAGCATGGTAAAGTAAATCAGGAACAGTAAACAGTGAAGTAACTAAGAATAAGAAATAAATAGTAACCATGAAGTAACCTACAATAAGATGCAAATAATATAAGCATTAAATATATCAAGGTGTCTTTCCTGAGGTGGTGTGCAAAATGACGGTATCCAGTAGCTCGAACCGACAGATTAGTGAAGCAAAGAAAGCCAATTTTCGCAAACGTCCTCGGATGCTGAAATAGACATCACCAATATTTTTGATATAAAAATAATATCTAAAAATGACTACCCAAAAGTTTAATTCTGGACACAGAGACAAAATCGTAATTTCGGATCAAAACGATATCCGTCGTTGGACCCGTCTTGCACCGAAAAGCGTGCCAGCACCTACGGTCTCTAAATTCATCAAACTATATGTCTACGGATCCGATTTGACGATACGAACCAAATCGTATGTCAAAAGTTAGATTTCGGTGGGCCATGCACAAATTTACCCGTTGGATCGGGTCGTGGGCACGCTAAAATAACATTCCGGTCGACCTTCTCAGAATTGGACCAAACTTGGGTCACAGGACCAGAAAAATGATACGGTCCTGATGGTGCAATTTTCGTCTCGAGATGACAAACGTGCACGAAATTAGGGACTAGTTTGCAAAGGAGCCGAATACGGGGTATCTCGACGGATACGTTTCGATTTTGTCGCGCACGCACAACGAAATCGAGTTCCGTCGAATCCCACACGTCCGCGAAATCGATACCTTTTGATGCTTTTGGTTCGCAACCACGTCACATGATTTGTCGGGACGCACGTCGTAGCGGAGAAAGTTATTGAATTTCTCTATTCGAAAACTGATTTTTTTCTAAACCTTGAAACTATTTCAGTCAGAAAATTTCTATAAAAATAAATTAAATATTTAAAGGGTTTTGTTCGTAGTTAGGTTATCTACAACCCTATTCAAGTAGATTTCGAAATACCTATTATAAATTCTCCCTTCCAAACCAGGGTGTTGGGGCTGTTTTGGTGTCCTATTTTTAAACAGTTTTTATTGATCTTTGGGTTGATTTATCGGACATTCTATCGCACAAAAATTTAATCTAATAGAAGGAACTCGAAGGGGTTTAGGTTGTGATCGAACCTGAGAAAGCGGTTTGAAGAGTGATTGAGCGAGGAGGTCGATTCCTCGCTGCGAAGTCGGCCTTGCAAGGGACCTACTGCTGCCGTCGCTGTGCAGTTTGATGCGACCGCTGTCGCTGCTGTGAACGCGTGCGGTGGCCACGGCTGTTCCAAGCGGAGGCACATGGAAGAGGACGTCAGGGACATGCGGTCGAGTTTGGGGGAGGTTGACGAAGAGGGTTTCGAAGAATCAAGGTTCGTTCGAGCATGAATCTTATATATATTCGAAAAAGGAAAAGAAATCTTTGATTTAAATCCAAATCCAATCAGTCTAAGTTTGATTTGATCCAAGAGGATTCACTAACATTTAAACAAAATTTAATTAATCTGAATCTTGTAGAATTTCAGTTCAAATTTTTTAAACGAGCTTAAGCCTGTTTCTTCAAGCTTAGCTCGGGTTGTGAGGGAAGATGGGTGAACTCAGCACTGCATTGTTCACAAACCCTCTTTTTTCCTATCCTTATACACACACACACACACACACACACAAATAAAAATCTAAATGAATTTATAAAAATTTCCAAAAATCACCAAAATATTCTTAAAATATTTTAATAAATAATATGTCTAATATAAATTGCTACTATCAATAATAACAATACTCATTAGAATTTAAATTCAAGCTTTTCGATAATTAGAAAATACTAAAAATTTAAAATAATAAATAAAAATTTCCTAATCATTTTGAGAAAATAATACAAATATTGCCTAAAATATTTGGTACATACACTTTTACAAAGTTATCCATGTATGTATTTAATGCAGTACTTCACTTGCTACCAAAATACTAACCAAATCTAAAATAAAAAATCAAATAAAAATACCGTAAAATATATCAAGTAAAATTAATAAGATTTTTTTTGGGTTTAACAATAGCAATGAATTTAATAGAATCTCCACTTGCAAAACTTCCAATGAAATATGGAAACTTTTGGAAGTCACACACGAGTGGACATCACAAGTAAAAGAATCTAAGATTAGTAGACTCGCTCATGAGTATGAATCCTTCAAAATGAAACAAGATGACTTTTATATTTACTCAATTTTTTGATATTATTAACCCTCTCTCTTCTCTTGGTAAAAAATATTCCACTCATGAAAAGATTCAAAAAATTCTCAGAGGACTGACTAAAGGATGGAATCCTAAAGCCACCGCCATCGTCGAAGGGAATGACCTTACAACGATGAACCTTGAGACTCGCATGGGAAAGCTGATACCCATGAGTTGGATATGAAGGACCAAGAGGAAGCCTCCGTACAAGAGAAGGAGAAAGAAAAGACAAAGGAAAAAAGAAAAATCTCTTGCTCTCAATGCCATCAAGCCCTCCTCAAAAGATGACTCTGATGATGACGATTCGGATGACGAAGAAATCGCTCTCACTGCTAGATACTTCAGAAAGTTTTTTAAGTTCAATAAATCAAATCGTTCAAGAAGTGACACTGTTGAAGAACCTGCTTGCTAGCTACATCTGCAAAAAAATTGTACACATCAAGAGGGACTGTCCAATAGAAAGAAAAGAATTTGGCAAGTATGAAAAGCCCACCAAAGGAAGCTCATCCTCACAGAAGTACGCCAACACTAACATCTGGTGCGAAAGTGATGCTAGTGACTCAGACAACGATAAAGAATACAGACACACTACAAATGTTTGTCTAATGGCAACAGAGTCAAATGAGGTACTTGATGACTTCTCTATGAATGCTCTCTCTTATACTGAATTAGAAAATGTTATTCTTGAACTACACGATGAACACAAAGTTTTGAGAAGTAAGCATAGAAAATCTCTAAAAGAGATTAAGGGCCTATTTGGTTAGGCTTTGTAACTCAGTTTTTTGAGTTATAAAGCAAAAGAATGAAGAAAGAGTGTTTGGACAACACCATTCATAATATTACATTTGGAAAAAAATTCTCAAACCGTACGTTATAACTTTGCTTTCTCAAAGCAAAGAAAACCTGTTTTGTGAAAGAGATTTTCCAAAATATGGGCCCCACACCCCTCCACACCCCCTCCAAATTCCAACCCTCTTTCTCTCTCCTCAGCAAAAAAATCTCCTCTTCTCAGCAAAAGAGAGAGCTCCGGCGCCCCGCACCCCCCAAGGCCCTAGGCCTCCGCAGCGACCGCGAGCTCCGGCGCCGCAAGCTCCCCCGCCAAGAGCTCGTGGACTCGGCTCCGGCGCCGTGAGCTCCTCCGCCTCCTCGAGCTTGCGGTGACGTTGTTTCCCTCCTCGAGCTTGGCCGACCACTGGAACTCCTCCCTCCTCCCTCTTTGAACTCCTCGAGCTTGGTCGCCTCCTCCGACTCGAGTGCGGCGGTGACGAACGACGGTGACGAGCCGCGACGGTGACGAGCCTCCGCTCGAGAACGACGGTTACGAGCTGCTCGACTGTGACCCACGGCAGAGTCGAGTTCCTCCTCCGCTCGAGAACGACGGTTAGAAGCTGCTCGACTGTGACCCGCGGCGGAGTCGAGTTCCTCCTCCGCTCGAGAACGACGGTGACGAGCCTATGCTCGACTGCGACCCGCGGCGGAGTCGAGTCCTCCTCCGCTCGAGAACGACGGTGACGAGCCTCTACTCGACTGCGACCCGCGGCGGAGTCGAGTCCTCCTCCGCTCGAGAACGATGGTGACGAGCCTCTACTCGACTGCGACATGTGTTGGATACAAAAAATGTGTCGGATACAAATTTATGGGACATAGATGGACACGTGTGTCGGATACAAAAAATGTTTTATAGGACATAAATGGACACAAAAAATAGTGTAAATACCGTTCAAAAAATCACTCTAAAAATATTTTACCAAACAGAATCTCCAAAAAAAAAAAAAAAATAGATCACTTTCTAGATGAAACTAACCAAACGCAAATTCAACTCAGAAAGCAAATTTATAACTTACTTTCAGAAAACTATTTTCAGAACAAAATTTTAGAAAGTCTATCCAAACGGACCCTAATACTCTCAAACAAGAAATAGAAAGACTCTTTAATATCATTTTTGATATAAAAGAAAAAAGTCATGCTTCTGACACTGATGAGATTTAGTCTCTTAGACTAAAGTTCCAAGAAGCTCTAGACGTCATAAGCAAAAAGGAGATTGAATGTCAATTCCTCAAGGAAGGATATGACATTGCTAAAAAAAGACACTTTCTAGGAAGATAGAGATCTTGAAGGCCGACCTTAAATTTTAGATTAGATAGTTCTTTTATTTAAACATTTAGTGGATTTGTTCTCGAATGTCATTTTTTATGTATTACTGGATTTGTAAACAAATGGTTATTGTGAATGAGCAAATAGATATAATTTTGTTGTATTTGATATTGAGGTCTAGATAACGTAGTACTGCCGATGCTGCGGTGTAGGCTGAACTTAGCTACGTACTCGTATCCCAAAAGTGGGAGCGAGTCGTGATTTTTTTTTTTTTTTTTTGTGGCTCATGCAGGTCCATTTTCGCAAAATTGTGCGAACTCATGGTAGTACCTATATTAGTCATACTACTGCGAGCCTGTGACTAGGAAGTGCTAATTCACAATTAGGATTGATTTGATTTTATGATAATGGCTAGGACTAGGTATACCATAGGAATCTCTTTATTCAATTACGAACCTACGCCTTCCGCGTCGGGGCCCTCGTTGTCATCACTGGGCCACAACCCACGAACATATTTTATTGTACTTGGAAAAAGCAAACAATAGTCTTTTAATTTTTTACTAATTGTAAACAGCAAACAACTAACTGTCTTAATTTTTATTTTTTCTATTCGTAATACCAGATTATCAATGTTAAATTTAATGATAAAAAAAATTAAATCGAGGTTTTGACACTAAAAATCTACAAAATTCATGTTCATTGGCACTACTCTGTTGCCCACCATGACCTTAACAATTTGAGAAAACGAGTATGAGGTCATGTGTTTGTTTACTTTGTCCAAGCTTAAGGCTGGCAACTAGTGGCATGTGATGCATCACCTCCAATAGGCTAATTATATGGGCACAGTCAAAAGTGATCGGAGCTATTCCATTGTGGGACTGTCCACTTTTACTGTCAGAAAAGTGGACAGTCCTTGTTAGATCCTGGCAGTCCTTGTTAGAAACTGGACAGTCCAGTCTACAGATTGGACTGTCAGAAAAATTAAAAAAATAGACTAGTTCCGATCATTTTTGGTTGTGCCTATATAATTAGCCCCTCCAATAATTATAGGATTGCTTGATGGAGACTTATTTGGCTTCGTAGGAAACGGAAAGAAAACAGCAACCATGATATTGATTTCTTGGGACTTGGTCTTGAACTTATTGATGATGGTGGGCTACCATGAAGGAATAACTAACAGTGGTCGGCCCAAATTCTTTAATCGAAGAAGACCCATCAACTAGCTTCTTAAATCAATTTCAAGGATCTCTCTTGGAGGCTCCCTAAAATAAGGGTACTAATCAGTATAGACAGAGCCGGTCATGAGTTGACGGAGATCCTAATTAAACTTTTAAAATAACGCCCATATAATATATATATTTAAAAATTAAAATAAAAGTAAATTAAGAAAATATTACAACCAAAAATTAAATCTAGGACCTCTAGTGCACAAATATAACATTACAACCAGTACACCACAATTGTTATGCGTTAACATTATAACCACTACACCACTAAACCACTACACCATATATATATATATATATATATATATATATATATATATATATATATATATATAGCAGCAGATGACCTCTAGCCTAGTGGTTAAGAGAGATGCATGTGGCCCGAGTGGTCAAGAGTTCGAATCCCAGTGGGAGCGATTCCAGAAACAATTTACCTGGTTCCATATATATATATATATACATATATATATATATATATATATATATATATATATATATAGCAAATAACCTCTAGCCTAGTGTTTAAGAGAGATGCATACGGCCCAAGTGGCCGGTGTTCGAGTCTCATTGGAGGCGAGTTTGTCACACACGCACACACACATATATATATATATATATATATATATATATATATATATATATATATATATATATATATATATATATATATATATATTTTTTATGGGGTCCTGGTCGGTCGCCATGGCCGGCCCTGGGTGTAGAGACTGTTTAAGGATGTTTTTACTTCCTCCAACAATACACTTTCAAATGACTCTCTTATTAATATTACTTAGATATATGTACATGCAAAAATAATTTTTATAAAGACTACTTAAAAAGATTAAAAAATAATCATCTTGATTATTTTAAAATTATTATTATATTAATATTAATACTAATATTAATATTATATATTATTTTATATCTATATACTATTCATGAATATAAAATGACAGCTTCGGTAATTATCTCGTTGTCCCTATTAACTTTAGTTAGTAAACATATGAAAGGTATATTTGGAAGGAAAAAAATCAACGGTGAAGCTGAATTTTTGCCATTATATAGTAGTATATATATGTATTAAATTAGCTTCATATTTAATTAATATAATTATTTATTTGTATTATCAAATACTGAAATATTTTTTATATGATGACCCATATTTCTTTCTTTTATTTTGACGGTGTCCGGGGTAACACTGGTGACATTTTGTGCACGCTGCATTATTTACCTTTTGGGTCCATCGTATTCCAACTCTCACCACAAATAGAAGAAATAATACACTTCCTTGACTCAAATCATTGATCTTCTGCCACACAGTTAAAATATTTATGTCTATGTCTGCTGACCACAAGGGTCACTCGAGAGGCTAAAAAAACTCTTTCGATAAAGGAGCCAGAACAACGTAAACCCTTTTTTGCCCGCGGAAGATAACCGTGCGCGAACGTGTCACCACCCCACCACATGGGACCCCCCCTAATCAGCGTGCAATACGTAGTCCGTGGACCAAAACTATGGTGCAAACCAAACGACAATGTAGCACTGCTTCCGGAACAAATAGAAGAGGGAGAAGGAACTGATTTTTCAGCTGCTTGGAGTGTCTCTCCCCCTTAATTAAGATAAGAGTAATGCTACAGTTACAACCAAATGTTTACAATCTTCTTACAACCACTTATCCATTTTCTTAGATGTGGGCCAGGTGGTGGCCTGGTCCACATGTCAGCAAATTGGTGAAAGTGGTAAAAGGGTTGTAAACATTTGATTGTAAACTTAGCATTATTGTTAAGATAAGGGGTTCTGAACTGAGAACTCCAACCTTTTGGAGATGGTCTTAACTGGAGGAAACATTCCAAGCCTACAATTGTTGGCTTTAATTAGTTCACTATGTCTTCCCTAATTAAAAAAAAAAAACCTTGTATGCATACAAAACAAAGATTTGGAGATATTTCTATTTTTCTTATTTCAGCGTGCTTGCATTTACTTATTTCTGTTGGTAGAGAATTTGTGGAAAATAAAGAATAATTGCATTGAGATTTGTGTAAGGATTCTTAGGCAATGGAATTATATACAAAATAGCCTAGGGTCAATGCAATGATCCACATATAAATTTTAGTCGTGTTATACGGACAGCACCGTCTCAAGCTATTTGGAGACCTATACAAAAGTTCAAATATAGACCTTTTTTAACTTTAAACATGATTAAATTATATAATATATATTTTTGAGAGGTGTTTTTTTTTTCCGGCTTGACAAATATCAAGAGAATTCGAACTTGCGCCTTCTGCACCGGATCTCCCGTTGCTAGCACTAGGCAACAACCCACAGACTTAAATTATATAATGTTATTATATTGATTTATATGCAAATCCTCATCTTTGATCCGGACTTGGCATCGACGATGTATTGTTATTAACGTTACATGATGTATAGTTATTAAAGTTACATAGACGAATTTAAAAACTTTTTTCATTAATAATTTTTAAAATTGAATAAGAAGCATTTGCACATATATATTTGTTTTTAGGCTTAATTGCACTTTGCTACCCTCAACTATTCCGCTTTTTCAACTTGATATCCTAAACTTTTTTTTGTAACAAGTTGATACCCAAAAAAATTTTGGGACGAAAATACCCCTGCTCAAACCTTAAAATTACCCCACCTCCCCCAAACCCCCCCTCCCCCACTCCGGCTACCCCCTCCCTCCCTCTCCGCCTCCCCTCCGGCCACCCCCCTCTCCCGCGTCCGGCCAACCCCCCTACCCCCACCGCCGCCGGCCACCGCGGCAGCAGCAGCCGCAGCCGCCGCCGCGGCGGAGGCGCCGGAAGCGGGAGGGGGGTTGGCCGGACGTGGGAGAGGGGGGTGGCCGGAGGGGAGGCAGAGCGGGAGGGTAGGGGTGGCCGGAGTGGGGGAGGGGGGGAGGGGAGAAGGGAAGAGGGAAGGGATAAGGACATTTTGGGATTTTTTGAAAAATTAGATATCAAGTTGAAAAAAAATAATAGTTGAGGTATGAACTTGTTACAAAAAAAAGTTTAGGGAATCAAGTTGAAAAAGCGGAATAGTTGAGGGTAGCAAAGTGCAATTAAGCCTTGTTTTTATTATGTAGTAGATGAAGATGAAGAGACAAAATCTTACTCTAAGGAAGGAGACGAAGAGGCGATAATGATTACTGATTTTTCCTCCAAATTTTGATAAATTTAATTAGGTTTAAAATTAAAATAGACAAGCGGCTGTTTCCTTTTTCAGTCGGACTTTTCTTTAAAAAATGCATAATTATATATATATATATATATATATATATATATATATATATACTAGTACCGGGTAAAGTGCAAAAAAAAACCCTCGTTAAATATACGTCTTTTGTGTAGAAAGACCTTTTAGAATTTTTGGCAGTTTATCCCTCCTTATATTACAAATCCGTTCGATTAGGCCCCTTCAGCTAAATTATAAAAAAAATTATACCTAAAATGTCCCTGCCCCCTCTAACACCCCCCCCCCCCCCGGCGGTGCCGGCGCCGGCGAGCCCCCAGCCCCCCCGATACCCTAACCTCGCCGGCGAGCCCCCGGCCCCACCCTCCTCGCCGGCGAGTGCCCCCCCGCCCGACCCCCCACCTCCCCCCCCCCCCCCCCCTCCTCCTCCATCGCCGGCCCCGACCCCCCCCCCCCCCCCCCCCCCATCCTCCCTCGCCGATGAGCGCACCCCCCAGCTCCTCCTCGCCGGCGAGCGCCCCCCCGACCCCCCTGCCCGACCCCCCACCCCCCCTCCTCCACCCTCGCCGGCCCCGACCCCCCCCCCTCCCTCGCCGGCGAGCGCCCCCCCCCCCCCCCCCCCCCTCCCTCCTCCCTCGCCGGCCCCGACCCCCCCCCCCCCCCTCCTTCCTCGCCGGCGAGCGCACCCCCCTCCTCCTCCTCGTCGGCGAACGCAACCCAAATAGCCGAGGAAGGAGGGGGGAGGGATAAAATTGTCATTTGGGGACAAAATGAGCATATTTCATACTTTTAGAAATTTTAACAGCATGCGATCTTTTAGTACAAAAAGCGAAAATCTAAGAAGAATTTTTTTGCAATTTACCTTTCTAGTACCGGTAGTTTTGAGGCCCCTAAAAAAATGGAGCCCTAGGCAGCTGCTTCATTTGCCTAAAGGAAGAGCCGGTCTTGTATACGGATCGAGATGGGGACCGTGCGTCAGTCCGGAACTCACACGACGGTTTCCAAAGGACCCTGGTGGAGTCCAATGTTTACAGGAAGAGGGCTGGGTGTAATGGAGGATCGTCAGCTTCGAACTTCGAACTGACGCACGGTTTCTTTTATCAATCTGACGTAATTTTTTGTATAAATTAAGAAATGAGGTGTACTCTTCTGTCAAAGGGACTTTTACTATTAAGTTGTGAATGTTAACTTTTGTGGAGCCAGAGAAGCTTTTATCACGAATAAGTATCATTGGAATTGGATGATTGATAATTGCTGTGCTAATTGTCCTAACATTCGGATCTCAAGGCTTTTGGAGTGATAATAATTTTTTTGTTTGTTTTTTCACTAATAAAATTTGACTTCCAATTAGTTGCATCCATCATTTCTCTACCAAAAAAATATATATATATATTCTAACATGCAAGTCTACTCCTATTGTTCATTAGTCTAAATCTTAAAATAGTTTCCCAAGTGATTTTAGAACCACCATAGCTCCTAAGATAATATATTAGCTCTAGAAGGAATAGTTTTGCAAAGAAAAATGCATGCCAAACCAAGTGGAGGCAACGCGCTACAGGTCGCACTGACATGGCAACCTCTTATTGACTCTCCAGTCACCTCCATGCTAGTACCCGATTTTGCCCTCATCAATAGGGGACCACCACGTCTGCACAAACTGCTGCGTGCGGTCCCTTCTTGGTTTGACAAGTAGCATTTTTTTAGCAAATCAGAACCTGTTTAAGGAGTATAAACAAATCGTATGTAATTAAATTTTGTAAAAACTATGATTTTCAAGCCCATGGTATTGGACCTTCAAGTTTTCCAAAGTTACTATTCCAATAAAGAGTCCAAAAAATGTAACACTAACACTAGTAATAGAAGTCATGCATGCACACAAGAGAGAGTAAAACTTGAGAAACCTGAATTTTAAAAAAAGAAAGTACCAGGACGTTAGTCTCAATTCTCAATTCTCAAGTAGAAATCTCTAAAGTACCTCAAAAGTATAATATAAAAACTTCTTAGCATCACGGTAGAACTTTTATATTCCAAAAGGATAATTCTCCAAACTTATATATATTAAACTATGCTTAAATTAATTAGAATTAAAAATATATATATATATATTATACACATTATACTAACATAATTACTAAATTATATTAATTACATACTGTTCACCATCTGAAAAAACAAATTTATACTATTTTAAATTGGATTTTTATGCAAGTATACATACATTTAAAAAAAACACAAACGTCCGAGCTCTCTAGCCTAGTGGTATTAGAGCGGACATCCGGAGAGGTCGGCAAGGTTCGAGCCTCCCAATTGTGTGTGTGCGTGTGATTTCAAAAAAAAAAAAAAAAAAACACACAAACAGAAACAGAAAGCTTATAGTTTATTATAAAATATAGAGATAATTTATCAAATACTCCTATTCCAAATGTTGAATCTAGCATATACCCCCACTATTTTTTTTATCTAGCAAATGTCCCCATTTTTAGTATGAAAATAAAATAAAATAAGATATACCTCCACTTTTTTTTTTCCTTCTGTTTTACATGGGAGTGAAAGTATTTGCTAGATAAAAAAATAGTGGAGGTATATACTAGTTTTAACATTTAGAATTGGAGTATTTGCTAAATTATCCCTAAAATATATAACTATTTCTTTGAGTTTTGGGTCTCTTATTGTTCCACTATTAAGTTTTGGGCGGGGTGCCCAATGGTAACGTATCAGGTATGGTTAAGAAAACTTATTTGTAGCAATTTTGGCTCTCTTTTATTATTTTATTTAGAGACCATTTTATTAGATTTAAAGATTAATTTTATGCTTTCAAGTTACAAAGATTTTGAACTTTAGTCTTCGAACTGTTACGTGTTGCCAAACAATTCAAAGCATTACCACCAATGGAAAATAATCACATTTCATTCACTTTTATCTCTCTCAAAGAGCCCAAGCATGGCCTCAAAATTTTCCATCTATTCTATGCCGATGATAGTCTCATCTTTATGAATGGCGATACGGAAAGCGTGGAATATCTCATGAACACTTTGCAGAAATACACTGAGTTATCGGGTCAGGTGATCAACTACTCCAAATCTTCTCTTATTACTTCTCAAAAATTTCATATGCTTATCCAAGCTGATGTTATTACTAGGGCCACCGAGTTCGTCAAAACTACTCTACCGATCTCCTACCTGGGCGTTCCTCTTTTTAGAGGAATAGCGAAGCTTGATTATTTCCATGAGCTAACATCCAAATTTGAGAAGAAGTTATCAGGATGGAGATGGAGGTTTCTATCATTTGGTGGTAAAATTACTCTTATTAAAAGTGTTCTTAATAGCCTTCCTATTCACTCTTTGTCTGTGATCAAAGCTCCTATTAAACTGCTCAAAAGTCCGAGCTCTCTAGCCTAGTGGTATTAAAGCGGACATCCGGAGGGACCGGCAAGGTTCGAGCCCCCCAATTGTGTGTGTGCGTGTGTTTTCAAAAAAAAAAAAAAAAAAAAAACTGCTCAAAATTCTAGAAAAAATTATGGCTAATTTTTTCTGGAATAAAAAAGATGACCATAGGAGACACTGGATAGCTTGGGACAAAGTGTGCAGGACACTGGAGGAAGGCGGGCTTGGCGTTCGCTCTCTTCGACAGATCATGCATGCTCTTCATGCAAAACGATGTTGGGCTCTCATTAAAGGAGAGTCGGTTTGGGCTCATTACATGTATAGAAAGTACGGCGACCCGTGCGTTGCCAACTATATCACCCCGACCTTCTCGCCACCCCTATGGCGTAGCATGATAGAGACACTCCCTAGGGTCATGTCGCATGCTCAATGGGTGATTGGTCGGGGGCATATTCCAGTCTGGGGTACTAATTGGTGTGGTATTGATATTGATAAACCGTCGGCTTTCATACATAATCCTAACATTAGCCAAATTATGCATTCTCCTATGATTCGTAATAGTGCAGGTAATTATGTTGACATCCGCAGATACCTTCCACCGGCGGTGACGGAATTACTCTCCAAGTTAATTCTATCCGAGGATCCCGACCACTACTGCTGGATGCTTACTAGTCATGGGACCTTCACCACCAAATCTTACTGGGAGCACTACCACGCTCACTATCAAAAGGTGGAATGGAAAAAAGAATTCTGGAACAAATTTGTTCCCCCACGCATTGGAGCTTTTCTTTGGCGGCTTTACCACAATGCCATTCCGGTGGATGAGCGGCTCGCGCAAATCGGCTTCAAACTGGCATCCAAATGCGTGTGCTGCAATCATGCGTCGAGGGAGACTCTGGATCATTTGTTCGTTAATAGCGAGATGGCCAAACCCGTTTGGACACACTTCGCTCAAATTCTACACATTCAGACGACGGTGGACAACTTGAGCGCGTTGGGTAATATATGGCTCCGCGACATATCGCCACACAACACCAAGGACATTAGCAGGAACATAATCTTCGCCACGTGCCTTTGGGTGCTGTGGAAGCAAAGGAACAAAATCATCTTCGACAAGGGTAAGATTAATTATAAATACATTATTACTTGTGTTAACTTTGCTTGTCAACATACTCTCAGGATATGTCACGTCCCGGTTCCTAAGATAACTCGGAGCACGTGATACTTCTCCCCAGGCTACGCAACTGTATAATGAATACTGTATTGTACCCTGCGATTGTCGCCTGTAAGGTCCTAGATAGGCATAGTTATAAGGAACAATCACAGAATTTATCCACAATTTACATAATCATTCATTCATCCAAAATGTTACATTCTTGATCAAGTTTTCCCCAAACCATATTATATCAGTTCATAGATCCTTCAAGAAACTTAATTTACATAACCATAAATATAACCAAAATGAAGACATACAATTCTTCAGAACCATGTCATTCATAGAGTTCGTCTTCGGTGTACGTCTGACCTTCATTCTGCTCTTCTTCAATCCCTAGTGGACAAAACTAGGTCGTCAATACGACGAGCAAGCCCTCGGTCAAAGAGGAGAGTTAGAAATGTGGAATAATAAGATAAATGAATACAAAGTAGTGTAAGCTTGAGCAATTAAACTCATATATTGTGATATCAGTCAAGAAGTAAATAGGTCTCAAGATAATGTCACCAAGGACACAAACAAGATCTTTCTAGACCTAAATGCAATTTAGAGAAACCTTTCTGGATCACACACACTCGCCTAGCATCTCAACAATAACCCCATTTGCCCGGGATCAGGCTCGTACAAAACGGGTGGTGCTTAGATTTTCCATCCGTCTGTACTATTACATACTGATGTGATCACAAGCAAGATAGCATCATGAGTTGATTTTCGAATCATTTGGGTCGAATCATCGCATCATGTACTATAACAAGAAGTTTGTATGACTTGAACTTTTTCAAGATTATCGAACACATTCATTAGAGAGCTTAGCTGAACCCAGGGCCTGGATATCTAATGAATTAACAAGTATTCTGAGCTGAAACTCAGGGTATTGTGCAATGGATAGCTGAGCTGAAACTCAGGGTCTGGATGTCCAATTGCGATAAAAAAAGAAGTGAGCTAAACCTCACCCCAGATATTTGTGCGGCCGCACGAACACCGTATCAGGGACTGATCAGTACGAAAAATAAAAATCATATTGCAAAGAAGTCAGACGGGTGTGATCCAATGGTTTCTCTCCCATCCCGTTGCAACCTATTCTAGACATTCGGATTCCATAGAAACTATCCCTTAAATGGGAGTCTTAAATGTCAAGTCGCATTCAAGTAATAGTTTCGTCCTTTCCGAAAACTACAAAAGTCCAAGAAGGTATTGGAACCAAGGAAAATTCCAAAGTTCTACTTGGACAATGATTTCCAAGAATCCCTCTGATGTTATAGATCGGAGATGGATGGTTCCAATGATCTAGAACTTAAATCAAAAGTTTCTAAGTAACCCGAATTCTCGAAAAAGACTAACTCTGGAAATTCTCAGAAATTTCGGTAGAGTCTCCTTTGTATTTACTGACCCGGAAATGAATCTGATACAAGTAAACACAGAAAGATATATATAATGGGCACGCCGACCCCTTCGGTGGAACAACTCAACACCGGCCACGCATTTATATATATATATATATATATATATATATATATATATATATATATATATATGGACGGGTACGCCGACCCCTTCGGTGGAACAACTCAACACCGGCCATGCATTTAAAATAAAGCTATGCAAATAAAATAGCTTTCTTACCTTGGCAAGCAAGCAAGCGTGCAATTATTCTTGGTTTGCAAGGCTTTATCAAAACACTAAGCAAGTCAAAGACAAAATAGATTTTTAGTAATATAATGATTCTAGGAAACTATTATTGACTATGTACTGCATTTAGCTCACCAAGGATATATAAAAAGCAATTTAAGATATGTAAAGTTAGCAATTTAAGATATGTAAAGGCAGCAGCCGCAGCAGCGTGCGACAGCAGCAGCGGCAGTAGGGGGAGAAAAGGGGGGTGAAGAAGAAGAATAAGAAGAAGAAGAAATGGAGAAGTAAAGGAGAAGGAGGCGAATAGGAATAGGAGGCTCACCTTGCAAATGAAGTGGAGAAGAGTGATTTTCTCTCTCATTCTCTTCATGTTAAATGAATGGTGAACAAAAGAAATTACTAAAATGCCCTTATGGCCTCATCATGAGAAGAGGATGCCACATGGCACCTCTCCATGCATGAGTGCCACCTAGTTGCAATTGCAAAATGCAAAATTTGCATTTGCATGAGGGGGCAAGAGAAAAAAGAAATTTGATTTTTTTTGAAAAATAATATAGAAAAATAATTTTGAAGGGCTGAAAATAATTAAAATACGTATAAATAAAAAAAAAATTAAGGTTATGACAGTATACAAGCTGGATGAAGAACATGAGAGGGAGGATTTTGATGGGCCTCCAATCCAGAATATGGAGGATGGACAACGGGCGAGGCCTCATCCTGCGGGTCTCAAGCTGAACATATGCGACATCTTGGGGACGGACAACACGACGGCCGGTGGAGGGATTATTCGCGACCACAACGGCAACATGATCATGGCACTACACAGATTCTTCAGCAACGGCACTCGTCTTTTCCCGGAAAGCGATATTCTTACGGAACCTCTCCTTGTGTGCAAGAACAACAACCAGGAGATCACCACAATTGAGACTACCAACAATCAACTCTCTAGATTTCTCGCTGGCACATTATCTATCCCGTGGACAGTGACTTACAAGATCAGACTTCTCAAGTTTCTCCTAGCTTCTGACACGGCCATTGTTGCGATCCGGAAGGGTGCCAACGGCGTGGCACAAGCTCTTGCAGATTTGGCTCTCTCTTCCAAAAGTGACAAGAGCTTCTCCCACGCTATCGAGCTCCCGGATCGGATCGGGATCACGTTGGCCGCGGACGTGCAGGGTGTCGGGATGGAGCTGGCCGCTTGGTTTCTCCAACGCCAAGTTTGGCATGATGTTTGCTAATATTTTGTTGGTGGGTGCTATGGGCCCCACACCCTTGAGATGGACGTTGGCACCATTCTTTTTGCTGGGTGCTGCTACTTTTTAGATTTAGCTCTTGGGGGGACTAGTGTCCCCATTCTATTTGGGCCACCTGGGATTAATTCCCAACGCCACTTTTTGAGCTCCTTGGGAGCTACTGTATTTTCTTTTTTGTTGGTGGGTGTTTTGTGATCCCACTCATTTTGTAGGCTGCTTAGCTCTCTCCAGCGCCATTGGGAGTGTCTCTACAGACTCTACTTCCGTTTTGACTTGAATAAAATTTCCTTTTTTCAAAAAAAAGAGCCTAAGCATGAAGGTTACGTGGCAGTCTATTTCGTCAATGTTCCAATTAGAAAAGTCCAACCAATGGAATAATTACGATGCAAAAATATTCATACAGAAAGGAAAGGAAATAAATTTAAGCCTTTGGCTTCATATAGGTAGAAACTATTTTTAGAAAGAAAAAAAAATGTTCCAACTATGATTCTATTCCAATTTTCATCCTACTTAGTTAGGATTATTTTTTTTTATGAGTTGTAAAAACCCTCATAAAAAAAATTCATCTTAATATTGGATCACATTTTCAAAATAATCATAACTTTTTTCATTTAATATTCTTCATCTTAATATTAGACAAAACTACATAGAATAGAAATTGAGAACCATTTGAAAGTTTTTTTGTGCAATTTCCATGTAGAAACTCTGTCAACTAGAATATAAATTTCTTTATAGTACAATTAGAAACTCAATTTTAGAAACCCCATCAGAGATAGGTAGTGTTTGGGAAGAGGAGAAGATGAAAAATATTGAGGAAAAAATGAGATCCAAATTAGAAGTAGTAGTGTTTGGGAAGGTAGAAAAAAAAATGAGGAAGAAAAATTTGAGAGAAATATTCATACGGGTCCCACTCAAAATATTTCTTCCCAAAAGTGTGAGGGAAATTGAGAGAGCTTAGAGAATTTTGGAATAAATTACCCAATACCCTTCAAAAAAGTAAGTATCAATTATGATTTGAAAAAAAAAAAAACAACAAGGACTAAATAGTGACTATATCTTTATCCACAAACAAACAAATTATTATTTCTAAACTTTTCCTTCCCCTACTTTTTTGTCATCCAAACAAGTAAAGGAAAAAATAATTAATTTTATCTTTATTTTACTCTCCTCCACTTTCTTTCTTCTCAATTTTTCCTTCACTTCCTTAAGAAAGTTCCCAAACACACTGTGTCACGCCCCAATACCGGAATACGGGGACGAACGTAGGCCAGCTACACTGTATAAGATACAAAGACGTCATACGACGATCACGACTGTCAGTCTTGTTGGGTATCCTAGCATACAATCAATCTATGGCCTAAATCTGATCTCATATCCCCATGCAATAATAATAAAATAACAACAAGAATAATAATCATATGAAAAGCAGGAATACTCATATGATAATCAGGAAGTCTGCAATAAGAAATGATGTAGACAAAAATACCTTCCTACACAGTTTTCACATGGTCTGGAACTGAAGCACGTCCTCCAAGTCAAGTTTGGAAGATCCATAGGGTCGGTCACTGGCAATCTGGGAACAATCCAGGGTTGGTCAGGCCATCCGCTGCAAGTACTAGAAAGGAAGGCTCAAGGACGGGCGAAGAAAACCAGTAGAATGAAATTTATGGCAGGTAACATATATGAACATCAGTAATAAAAGTAAATGATCGTGCGGTACCAATGCACGATTACAGAAATATAAGACATCAATCCAACAACTAGCGCAGGTAAAAAACCAACAATCATCACAATCATCCTAACATCCACTAATGTTTGCATCGCCAAATGGACCCCGTAGTCTGTCATTAGAACAGTAATCCACCCCTACATCAAACAAGAACAAGGAAATAAGTTACCACACCGGGACAGCGTTACGTGCCAGCCAGCTTAGCAAGCAACAAGCCAGACAATTTAGGTGAATAAGCGGCCACTCAAATGCCTATGACTTTCTATATGGAGATTAGGTTATCCCAAAAATACAATATAGGAATCCTCAGATCGTGTCGTATCCAACATGGCTAGCGAGGCCTTATAATAACGCGTAGCGCATGAGTAAGCACCGGCCCTTCGGAAGGCCATCGTGGGAAATGGATCAGTCATATATCGCATAGTATATATAGTAGTCGGATACTGCCATCCACTATTGCGAATGATACAATATTCGTGGCAGCCAGCCCGACACGTCAGGACGGGACCTGGGGCAGCCGGTAATGCACGATCTTGAGATCCCATTCCCTCCCAATGCTTCTACCAATTTTAGTTGCTTAATTTAACTCTATATTTACCTGAAATCACATGTCGTGGTCACATGATCATCCTCCTAAATGTCGTACTCAGCACGAATACACTAAGTATAGATCTACATTGGCTCACAGAGTTCCATATGGTGATTCATTCTTAGTGCAATGCAACAAGCAAGCAATCAATTCTAACCACGCTACGACTAGGACCAACTACCATGTTCGTGCTGGAAAATGAATGCACTGTCATACAATAGGTAGAATCATATAGCACATCAGTGCATATATAGAATAGCAACTCAGTGCACACATAGGATAGCACCTTAGTGCACATATAAGATAGCACTTAAGTACACACATATGATTGTACCAGCATGGGTACAAGTAGTCAAGTCAGGAACATGGTCAATTAGCCAATCACATGAAATCCTCTGTCCACATCATGGCATGGATATAGATCAGGTACATGGTCGAGGATCTCTACTATAATAGCATCTAAAGTACATAGGGGAGCCTACAGCTCGATCTACCAAGTCGATCCATCTACGATGGAGTATCAATATCATATCAAAAAATACGATCGCTAGATACTATGCTAATTACCATAAACAATACTAGGCCCTCTGGCTCACAAAAATCTACTAAATCAATGATTATATGCTATTAGTAATTATCTCCCAACTACCGGGATATAACCATCTTACCACCTAAACAAGGTTAGGCATCTATATCAAATAAGGGACATGACCACTACATGCTATGCTATCCAATTATATAATGTCACTAAGGTCTACCAGAGGAAGAGATATACCAGTTTTGGGCATTTGGAAAGTCGGCTAAAACCATATATTGATATCCTCGATATTTTTCTCATTCCGCGAAATATTCGAACAATCATTAAAACCCAGGAATCTTCATGAGTTCTGCCAAATCATTATTCCAGATCAACCCTCCAAATTATACTCAATCCTCAATTATATCCAAAGATTACCATCCCGATACATAGGACAATGGCTAATTGTATTGGCTAAACTAGGATATCATCTAGAAGGAATGGTCAGGGGACAAGAGACTATTAATTAATGTCATCGAAAAATGACAAGGATTACATGAACCACTCTGGAGCAGATCTACGACCCTTAAACCAAACAAGGACAGGGGTCGCAGACCGTCTCTCGAGTAGAATCGTGCTCCTTATGCTATCCGACGGACAAGATAGGTCAAGTAGCTAGGGGACTAATCTAGTTACGAGTCTACCTAGTAGGCACTGGGATCAGGTATACTATATCAAAATAAATCTGCACAAGTCTAGTTCAGCAAACCAAAGAAACGGTTCTCTCTGAATCTTCGAACCAAATTCTCGATCGAGAATGGAAAATTCGGTAGAGTCTCCTCTGTATTTCTTGAATTGGAGCTCCCTGCGAGGTGGGGATATAACCACTCGGCGTAACCCGCCGTAGAATCGCAAACTGATAACACTAAGTCTCAGCCTCCAGCAGCGCTACTATGCATACTGAAAACCAAACCATAGCCGAGAACACTAGGTCTCGACCTCCAACAGCACTACGATACGTACTGGATGCCAAATCAGCATATACAACAAGAATTGCCATGCAGGGCACATCACATAACAGGCCCAACAGTCATATCCAATCCACAAGCATAGTCACAAAAACAGTTAGCCAAAGTCGTTACCCGACTGCGAGTCGGACACGGGACATATGGGGACAGTCCATATATGTGAGTCATGCTCGTATCCTCGGATGTGTGGATGACCCATTTGAGTTATCTGATACGGCATAACCCGGTATCGAACTAAACTATCCTAAGTTATCATCATGACAGTTCTACTACTATGCTACACTACTCACAGTTATACATTTATATTTACAAATTAATTAAATACAATAAAAATCCAGCAGAAGGGCATGAATCGTCGATGAGCAACAGATAGTTGCCTAGAGGGCTCGGCTAGGTAAGCAAGTCTTCGACAATCAGGATCCAAGCTAGCACGTCCTTCGGAGTTCTCAGAACACAAAAAAATAATCATTAGAATCAATTAATAAAATAATAACAAAAATCACGAATGATGGCAGGAGGCTATACCGCGTAGGTCCTGCAAGCATTACAGATTACTTTATACCCTATTGAATACACATTACTTTACTTTTGATGGTATGTCGATACCTCGAGTTCCTTTTACTGTCTCTATGACCAACAAATATACACCCGCAAAATAGCTTGGTGAAAAACCCATCACTTTAATTGATAGAAATAAAGGGGGAAAATCTGTACTTATAGCATCCCAGCTAATAATAACCTCCAAAAGGTTATCCTTGGAATGTTAGAACCATTATATTCTGACAACCCTTTAAAATGGTTTGGCAAAACACATCGATATTGTAAAATTGAATTGTTAGATCTACATAAAGAATCCAATGTGAGAGTAAATAGTATAATGACTTCTCCTTCTGATAAAGAAGAATTTGTAAAACATATTGATGAATTACTTCATTTAAAATTAATACAAAAAAGCTATAGCACTCATTTGTCACCTGCTTTTCTAGTCAGAAATGCAGAGATAAAATGTGGAAAAGCTAGAATGGTTATCAACATATGGAAAGCTTAATAGCTACACCAAAATTTATGGATACTTTATTCCCTCCGCGGAACACTTAATTAAACAAATACAAGGAGCTAAGTTCTATAGTAAGTTTGATGCTAAATCTGATTTTTGGCATATTAAACTTGCTAATAAAATGTCTATAGAATTAACTACCTTCAGCTGTCCCCAGGAACATTTTGAATGATTAGTTATGCCTTTTGGTTTAAAAAATGCACCACAAATATTCCAAAAATGGACGAACTCCATATTTGGGCACTTGGACTACGTTGTAGTTTACATATATGGCATTCTTTTGTTCTCCAAAACTGCTGAAGAACATAAGAAACATCTATTAAACGTAGTAAAACTGTTACTGGATAATGGCATCATCCCCAGCCCTAAGAAAATTGAATTATTCAAAGCTAAAATTGATTTTTTAGGAAAAATAATTAAAAATGTCCAAATAGAGCTACAACAACACATTTATACAAAGATAAAGGATTTCCTGAAGATTTTAAAACCTTGAAGGAACTTCAAAGCTTCTTGTGATTATCAAATTATGGTAGAAAGTTTATTAGTCATTTTTCTGCTAGAGCTAAAAAATTACATGATAAGCTTGCTAATGAACAAGCAAAATATAAACAATCAACAGGGGAGTAACCTCGTATATGGGATACGAGTAAAATATCCATTTCTCTCTCACCAAAAGAGAAAGAGGAGATTGCCAAAATAAAAGACTTAGTTAAGGATCAAAAATCATTTATTTTCATTTAGATGATGAAAAACTTGTTCTACAAACTGATGCTTCTGATAAATTTTGGACATGAGTATTAATCGCCAAACAAAACTAAATTATTGCCTATACGTCAGGCAAATTTACGAAAACTCAGATCAAATATGCCACTTATGATAAGGAATTATTGGCGGTCAAATTAGCGATAAAAAGTCTGAGAATATCCTTTACAGAAATTTTATCATTGAAACGGATAATAAATCTGTCGCTCAATTCCTTAAAAAGAAAATTATCAATAATCCTGAAGAGAATCTCAGAAGGATTAGAATTGCTATGTATTTAGAAATATTTAATTATGAAGTTGTTTATATTCCATGATATACTAACTTTCTTGTTGATACTCTTAGCAGGTTATGATACAATGGACGACGAAGAGTTCAATCGTTTGAAGAAAGTTTACGAGGAAATGAAAAGGAAAAAGGCCTTCACAACAGTTAGCCTAAAAACGAAGAAGACTGCCACCGCTACCACGAGAACTTCCACTTCTGCTGAAGCAGTTAATGCGAATAGCCCAGCTTCAGGAGTAACAAACCACAGACGGTGAACAGCCAAAACCAGACAGTGAATATCCAGGGACAAAAGGTGAACAACCAGGCACATGGAACAAACAACCAGCAAGGTCTTCCGAAAGGGAAAAAAACATTGTTGAAGGACCAAGAAGATTGGTACCCTTCCAAAAAACTTTTGCCAACACCATGGCGAAAAATTAAGGAATAATTGAAAAACATTACCTAGCCGAGAAAAATAGGTCGGCTCAGTTTAATGAAAAATTATTTGACCTAAGACAAAAGGCATCCGAGCTGATGGCATATAGTGCCACTTCTAGATCCCTGTTTCACTTAACAAAATGCCTGAAAATTGGCTTTTGAAAATAAAACGAGAAAACGTACAAGAAGTACAAATTGTTCTGAGAAGTATTGCTATGGAAGTCTGATTTGAAGGCGATCACTTTGTTCCTTGGACCATACGATGATGATGAAGATCACTGCTAGAAGATGAACAACTGGAAGAACTAAGTCACCAGAAAGGTATCGACGCACTTGGGCACTGATGGCGAGGTCGAATGCTTTCCTACTTTGCTTCACTCTGTTCTGGAAGAAAGGTTGAGAAGAATGCTCTCGGGGAGTCAAAGTTTATGGGCTCTGATCTCTATGTATTCTCCCCTGTCCCTGTGTTCCTGATGCTCTTGTTATAAAGAAAATAAGTCTATTTATAGACTTAACTCATTGTGCGTAAAAAGCAACAAAATTGGATTTTGTACGCTGGTAACTGTCACCCACGATGGAAGTCATCCACTGAATATGTTGACACGCGTCCCATTATTCCAACAAAAATAGGGAGCACGTATACACGTTCTTCAATAAATGTGGTATGAAAGCCACGTGGATAAACCACGTTCCAAAATAGTCAGGAAGGATCGGGCATAAAAATGTCCCCAAAATATGCTCCGAGTGTAAAGTAGCAACTGGCGTAAAAACAACACAATTAAAACTTCTCAGCGTAAAGTGGCTAAAATAGCCTTGAGCGTAAAACTAGCCCAAATAGACTTTACGCCCACAATAGCCTTGAGCATAAAAGCTCACATAACTATCGTGCGTAAAAAGAAGTAATTATTGAGCGTAAAGTAGCCTTTTTTGCACACCATACGACAAGTATCGAGCTTGGTAAAAATTCGATCCTCTCGACTTCTGTGTTGCATGTTGTCATCAAATCATTATGTCAAAGTCATTATCACTTGCATTAAATGCATGATTTGACAGCCTGTCTCAAGCATAAAGTAGTCGGCTTGCCCCTGGCGTAAAATAGCTGACCTGTCCCTGGCGTAAAGTAGCTGACTTGTCCCTGGCGTAAAACAGCTCATTTTGAGTGTAAAGTTCTATCTCTTTGACTCAGTCTATGAAGCATTTTTTTACGCTCCTACAAGACCCCCTTCAAAGTTTTTGAAATTTGAAAAGACTTCAAGAATTTCGAAATACTTTGACCATGAAAAGTCAAAAAAATGGTGTCGATCAATACTCAACCGTCATAATGAATTCTCTCTCGAAACATTCGAACGCCTCTTCATCTCCCCGAGTTGCATTAATAATGATCAGTTTTCCATAAGGAATATGAAGAGTTGATTTGATTATATATATAAGGAGAAGTTCTTTATTCTCACTTTTCATCCTCATACTGTTATGGCACCGAAGAAAGAGATAGAGACTAACAAGGAAAAGGCTCAAGGCTTGACATAGAGATGGAGGTTGAGCGAGCACGCAACTTCATGGAGTACTTTGGACTGACTCCAGCGATCTTCGATCGTATAAATGGTGGTCCCATAACTGCCTACGAAGGATCAGGTGATGCAGAAGCATTCCTCAATCTGATGCGTCGTTCAGGGATCCACAATGTGCATGAGTTAAGCGCTTCCCTTCGTCAGCCCAACGAAGGAGAGAAGAAGAAATAATGTTTTGTGTAAGAGTGTCATTTATGACACTCAACTTATCTGTAGGGGCCTACTCCCTATAAAATAAAATTCTGGTATTATCTCCACCTTTATTCTCGTGATACATAAATATAGGACCATTCTACATCTCTTTTGACTGTTTTCATGTTTGTTCATTTCCAAGAGAAACAAAACAACACGTGGCAACTGTTCTGTGGTCATGAGTGCCTCTTTTTAGGATCTTTTCCCGAAATAGACTCACGCCAACCGTTTCTTCGTCCCTTTATAAATAGCTGAGTTAAAGAATGTTTTATGCATTCTCATTCTCATTCTCATTCTTTTTCTCCGAAGATAGCTTTTTTACAAGATTTCATTCTCCAACAAGAGATTGATAATGACGATGCTTTACGATGTCGTTCATCTGTACGCCAGATTATCAGACGTTGATTCAACAACTCTTAGGGCCGAATCATCTGATCTTAATGGTAAGTTTGATTCATAAAACAATCGTCTGCCTTTGAGCTTTTCGTTGAAAACAGATGTCTATCTTTAATAGATAAGGCACGCCTACTGAAAATGAGCGCAAATCCTTGATAGATATGGAGCGTATAAAACACAGGCGTAAAATCTTTTAGATAAGTTGCACATGAAATACAGGTGTAAAGCCTTGTAGATAAGATACACATGTAAAACATGGGCGTAAAGCTTTGTTAGATAAGGTGCACATAAAACACGGGCGCAAAGCCTTGTTAGATAAGGTGCACATAAAATACGGGCGCAAAGCCTTGTTAGATAAGGTGCACGAGCATCAGTCTTTAATTGGCCAGTATGCGCCTAATGATACTTCTGTTGAATTTTTTTTCTTTACTATTTTCTGCAGAAGCTTGGTTGAAAAACTTTTCTAGAACCGACATTGGCGACTTGGATGCTGTGGGGAGCATTCTTCTGACATCAACATCAGGCAGCTCATGCGCTTTTGACGCGCAAACCAGACAACTCAGAACTCTTCGTGGGATAAAAGGGTCTTCCTCAGATGGTAGGAAGAGCCTTTATACACGGAAAGTTGGATGGTGGAGTCAACTCTATCCTGAGAAATTGGGTAGTAGAGTTCCTTTCACGGCAGAACTAGGAATCGTATTCCAATGCTGGATACATTCCTATCTCTTCTGAAGGGCCGCCATTTCTCCACTAATTGTATTGGCAGCAACGTATCTTCGGGCTGCCATACTCTGGGATTCTCCTCTCGTCTGAGAGAGAAGACCAGAGTTAATTCCTAATGTTCTGGTCACCATTGAGGCTCAAACAGCAAGGAATTGACACCAACAACGAATCCGATAAAGAAGATCCAAAGAAGAAATAGATCTCGATTAGGTCATCGTTGTTGTATAGAATAAAAATCTAAGATGTAATAGATTTCCATTATGATTTGTAAGAAAGTCTAAGAAATGTAATAGACTTTTATGATGATAAAGTGAGAATGGAAATGACAAGTCTTCTATATTCAATAATTTGTATTTATCCAGAGGTAATATGGACATGATAGATAATGAAATCTTGTTTTCTTGTTTAGAGTATACAATACTATCAGAGTTAATATGGACATGATAGATCGTAACAACTCAAAGAAAACTAGATTAATATCTATTCAGAGGCCAAATGGACATGATAGATAGGAAAAGAAATAGATTTAATATTTATTCAGAGGTCATAAGGACGTGATAAATAATAAATCCAACTTTTTATACCAACTGGTAAGATAAAAGATTAAAAATTTCTATCCAAAGAGATAAGTAATCAGCTTAACCAAACATTGGTGGCTGGGGAACAAGAAGATAGATGTCATTAAGGATACATGCCAATATTGATGAAAGAATAAATGAACCAACGTATCTTTCGGGAAACGAAAGGTCAATTCAATTCCACAATTAAATGAATGAATCTGCCGTAATGAATGAACATGTCTTTTCGGGAATGAAAAGTTGTTTTCAATTTTAAAGACCAGTTCATTAATAGATCTCTCCTATAAATAGGTGAGAACTCTTTGTAATATTTCATTCTTATTTCTACTCCTCTATCGGAAATGTCTTCCAAGGATGTGCAGCAAAAGAATGAAGTTTCCATGAAGGTTGAGGACGTCATCGAGACGCGTCCCGTTGAGCCAATTGTGTTAGGCCCAACCGAAATAAGCGAAGGCTCTTCTACGCCCAAGCCACCGCCAGACATTTTCGCGTTCTTAACAGAGCCAGGGAAAACTCCTAAGGAAGAGGCGCTGAGGATGGCCGCCTGCAAGTTTTTTGTGAATTCAGGCGACGATGCCTTCGATGCATTGACCTACTATGTATTTAATAAGGAAGGCAGTGGTCCTCATCCTTAATCCTTTGTTCAGAACAAAAATAATAATAAAAGAACTTTTATTTTTATTCTGTCTTTTTTTTATACATAGTACTTCTTAAGAAATTTGCCATTGATCGGTATCATGAGTAGATCTCTATTGGGCTTGGATAACCGACAGGCGCCATTGGAAAACACGGTCTCAATTACATAAGGACCTTCCCATTTTCCTTGGAATTTTCCTTTGCTTTTGTGAGTCATCACCATCGGTCTTCGAACAGCTAATACCAGCTCGCCAACCTTGAATATCCTCTCTTTAACTTTACGATTGAAAGTTCGAAATATACGGGCTTGATATAGCTTAATATGCTGTTGTGCTTGAAGACGCTTTTCGTCCAATCCTTCAAGTTCTTGGAGTCGTAAGCGATCATTATTCTCTATAGTTAGCTCATTAGCAATGGCTATTCGAAGAGATGGAATCTAGATTTCCAATGGAAGGACAGCCTCACATCCATAAACCAATGAGAATGGTGTAAAACCAGTAGGAGTTCGGACTGTTGTTCGATAAGCCCATAAACATTCTCCAAATTTCTCATTCCAATCACGTTTATTAAAAGAGACAAACTTTTTGAGAAGTTTAATGATCGTCTTGTTGAAAGCTTCGGCTAAACCATTAGCAGCTGGATTATAAGCCGTAGAAGCTAGATTTTGAATTCGATTCTTATCACAGAACCGATAAATGCCTGACTGGCAAATTGTGGTCCATTGTCATGAATTATCCGTCGAAGAATCCTGAAACGATAAATGACATGGTGTTTGATGAAACTGATCACATTAGATGTTTTTACTTCAGTAAGTGGGACTGCTTCTGCCCACTTAGAAAAGTAATCGGTTATAGCCAATATAAACCGATGTCCTTTAACAGAAGGAGGGTTAATCGGACCAATGATATCCATACCCCAAGCTTCGAAGGGCCAAGAAGCTGCTGTAGGATGTAGAAATTCAGAAGGTTGGTGGATAAAGTCAGCATGAATCTGACATACTTTACACCTTTTGGCGTAATCTACAACATCTGCTATCATGGAAGGCCAATAATATCCCATTCTTCGAATGCGGTCCTGTAACTTCGGACCTGGTTGATGAGCACCACAGACACCATCACGAGCCTTACGGAGTGTCTGTTTAGCTTCACTTTCTGAAAGACAGCGCAGCAAGAGTTCATCGTATGAACGACGATATAACATATGTAAAGACGAATCATAGCAAAATCGAAATAATCGTCTCTTGATTGATGCAGCTTCTTTTGGATCTTCAGGTAAAATCCCATGAACCGCATAGTCAATGAATGGACTTCTCCAATCCTTCTGCTGGGAACTTGACTATGTAGCATAACTTTGTTCAATATACAGATTATTCTTGGCACAAAATAAGTCTCGGTCCAACAATATGATTGTGTTTTGTCTTCGAATTGGAACAGCCAAGTCTGCAGCTAAGCTAGCAAGAGCATCAGCTTCCACATTCTGAGAACGTGGCACAAATTCGATAAAGAATCCTTTGAATGAAAAGATTAACTCGATTACCACTTGATGATAAGGGATGAGATCAGGATTTCTGACTTCATAAGTTCCTCTAACTTGATTAATAATTAGTTGAGAATCTCCATAAGCTTCTAGGAACTCGATATCCAATTGCTTTGCTACTTGGAGCCCAATCAGCAAAGCATTATATTCTGCTACATTGTTAGAGCATGGCTCATTAAGAGAGTAGGCACGGTATATGACCATTTTATCAGGAGAAACCAAGATGATTCCTACTCCAGAGACAATATTACCTTTAGGTCCAACCCGTGATGCTCCATCAAAATATAATTGCCAGATGTCATCCTTCAAAGTCATGTTGCAATCCACGATTTTATCTGGAATGTCCTCATATAGCTTCGATGTTTCAGGTATAGGGTGAGCAGCTAAGAAATCAGCTAATGCTTGACCCTTCACTGATTTTTGAGGTACATAAACCATGTCATAAGGAGTGAGCAACATTGCCCAGATAGCTAACCTAGAGTTAAGAATGCTCGGTTTTCTCATCAATACCCGAATATGATTTATTCTGGAGATAACATGAATAGTCTGTCCTGTCACATAATGTCTTGTCTTTTGGACAGCAAAAACTAAGGCCAGACATTCCTTTTCTACAGGAGTATACCTGTGTTCAGCTCCAACCATCATTCGGCTAAGATAATAAATTGCTTGTTCATGCCCCATATCACTTTTTTGTGCAAGAAGAGCACCAAGTGAATGATCCAAAGCTCGAACATATAGCAAAAATGGTCTTCCTACCACTGGAGGTACCAGAACAGGTGGATTTGTAAGGTATTGCTTGATGTCATTGAAGGCTTTCTGACACGCTTCATCCCAAACAAATGATACACCCTTCTTTAATAGACGAGAGAAAGGTTGACATCTCCCAGAGAGATTAGATATAAATCTCCTGATATAAGTAATGCGACCCTGAAAGGCAGGTTACGAGGAGGACACATTTCAAGAATTGCTTTAACTTTATCAGGATCAACATGGATATCCTGAGAAGTAATGACAAATCCTAAAAATTTGCCACTGGAAACCCCTAAGAAAGACTTAGTAGGGTTCATTTTCAATTGATGTTGACGCATCAATTCAAATAATGTCTTCAAGTCTTGAATGTGATCATCTTTTGATCGACTCTTGACAGCAATGTCATCTACGTAACATTCAACTGTCTTTCGTAGATGTTCTTGAAAGATGTTGCTCATAGCCCGTTGATACGTGGCACCGACATTTTTAAGACCAAATGGCATAACCGTATAGCAGTAAACCCCAAGGGGTGTACGAAAAGCAGTATGCTTCTCATCTTCTGGATGCATCTTAATTTGATTATATCCTGAGAATCCATCCATGAAAGATATACGTTCAAAACCGCATGTATTGTCTATCATGACATCGGTAATCGAAAGTGGAAATTCATGCTTTGGACAAGCTGCATTAAGATCTCGAAAATCTATGCAAACTCAGACTTTTCCGTTCTTTTTCATAACAGGAACAATGTTGGCATCCCAATCGGGGTGTTGTTCTTCACGAACAAAGCCACATATGATCAGCTTTTTGACTTCTACCTCAATTGCATCCATCATATCTGGTCGAAAACGCCGTTGCTGTTGTTTTACAGGCTTGGCATTAGAAAGAATATTGAGTTTATGAGTAGCAACTTTAGGATCTAGACCTGGCATATCCTCATAACTCCATGCAAAAATATTAATATATTCTTTGATCAGTTTTATCAATTCTTCCTTTTCATCCTCAGAAAGGTTTTTACCGATGAATATTGGTTTAGACGTTGTTCCATCTCCAACATCAATCTGGACAATCTCATCCTCTGTAGGTGGCTGTCGCTGTTCAAAACGAAGTTTCCATTGAGTATCCATCTGTTGAGCCCAAGAATCATTCTCAAATGGTTCAGATTCACCATCAGTTTGAACCATGTTTACTGAGAATTTTTGTTCAGATTCATCATAATAACCTCCTCTAACATATGAGGAGTGAGACGTATCGGATTCGATGAATTGGATTTCTTCCGAATCTGATGATTGTGAAGAGCTAGAAGAGAATTCTTCTTGTATATCGTCATTAAACATATGGGACGGATCATATCCCAACCCATGACGAGTTTTCTGATAAAATGGATGACCACTTAATGGTAATCGTCTACCCTTGCCTTGATTAAGACCTTACATAGTTTTCAAATCATATCCCATATTCTGGATAATCTTGAGAGATTGTTGACTATATTTGTCAATTCGGATTCTTCCTTTATCTTTATCTCTTAGATCATCTGTCTGAGCAACAGGGATATTTCTAGCCAGGCCAAACACAATTTGATGCTTGTTTTTCTTATCAGACGGAATCACGAAATAAGATTCTTCGTAACGTCTATAAGTTACACAAGCTTGCGATGAAGTGGCTACAGGAAGAAGATATGGAGAAGATGTTAGGAACCTCTGAGCATAAGGTCCAACATCGACATGAGGAAGAAAAGAATTTTCTTTATTGTCAATGTATAAGGTTTCCTCTGTATCTATGTCGTCTTTATATTGATGACTTTGATTATCAGAAGATAAAGTCATTCTTTCAACAAATTTGACAACCATATACTCAAAAAGGAAATCTTTATTGATATCGGAAAGTACAGAATGATCAATATTTACATCATTTACAATTTGACCGCTACGCTTCGGATTAATCACTAACGGACCATCATCCGTCTTCTGCGTAGACTTGCCAAGATTGACGATCAATGGTGGCTCTGGATCATTCGTACGAAAAGTATGCCCTTTGACCTTGATCACAAGAGGTTGAACTTGGCTTTTAGCAGGAACATTTACTGATTCTTCAGATGAAGCTTGAGTTCTTCCTTTAACCTTGATCATCAGAGGTTGATTGGTGACAGGTTGGGGTTGAATTCGCCCTTTGACTTTGATTTTCAAAGGTTGCTCTTCTGGTGAATCTTCATTAATAGACTAATCTTCGGCAAATGATCGATCTTCAGCCATGTCTGATATCTCCTTTACATGTTCTTGTTTGTAGAGCTTTGAATCAGAAAAATAGGCTTCAACACCTTTGAAAGGATTGATATCAGCAAACTCAGTCTTCACAACCCCTTAGAAATCTACGTACTTGAAGCATTGGTGGAGAGTTGAAGGCATGATGTTATGCTCATGTAACCACGGTCTTCCAAGAAGGATGTTGTAGGATATGTCTGAATTAATAACATAGAATGTTGCCATCGTTCGAAGATCACCAATCTGGATTTTCAGACGGATCTTCCCCAGTGGTTTACTCTTTCCAGAATTGAAACCAACGATTGTGGTACTAGTGTAAGTCAAGTCACTAGTAGGAATCCTCAACGGTCTTAGCATACTTTGAAGAATTATGCTAATGGAAGACCCAGGATCAATATAAATCCTGTCAACTTCAGTGGATTCAATATATCCAGTATAGCACAAAGGCCTGTCATGCTTGTTATGCTTCAACAGCATATCTTCTTGTGTAAAGGTAATATTAGGAATTACCTCCATCACACTATAACATTGTGGGCATGACACTGGTATATTATCAGGAGTCTTGAGTTGAGCTAAGCAGGAGTTAGCTTGCAGCAAAGCTTCACTCAAGGTTTCGCGACTTTCTTTAGAAAGGCGAAGCAACTCGAAGATAGATAGTCTAGCCGGAGTATTGGCTAACTGGGCTAGAATGTCAAATTTATAGGGTTTTATCACCACCCCCTGACTGGAAGCAGACTTCAATGGGACGTCAAAGCGTACTGCTTTCTGTTTTTTCTTTTCAACCACAGATGGTTTAGCAGGAACAGAAGACGGTTGAGTTGGTGGTGTTTCAACATTCTCTGCATCTTTGGAGGACCCCTCATAATCTTTGTGGTACTCTTTCCCAGATCTTGTACCAGCAAAGGTTTCTTCTTCAGACTCAGAAGAAGGAAGTACCATATTGCAGGATTTAGTCTTCCTTTCCTTAGCCTTCTTCTTACGAGGATTGTTATGAGGAACCTCAGAACCCAATCCAACAGTAGATTTTTGACTTTGAATTTGTAAAGGAAGTCGTATTCCTTTATCATAATTCAAACCTTCTGCCTTTTGAAAGTCATAACCCATCTTCTTCATGAGAAGGACAGATTGCTGACTGTACAAGTGAGTGGGCAGCGAACTTTTAATAGGTGGTTCAACAAAGGAAGCAGAAGAGATCTCTGTAACTACAGGAGAATGAGGAATAGAAGTCTCTGTAGCTACGGGAGGAGAAGGATTCGGGATACGAGGAAAAATCCCTACAGGAGCTTTTTCATAAGCAGCGAAGACTTGTTATGCCCTGTATAAGGGAACACTATTCATGGCTATCCACTGCTAATGAGTAAGCTTGAGCTTTGTAGGAGGAGCCAGACTTGGAGGGTATATGCTCAATCTTCTCAGTCTATCTTCCAAAGGAATGCCGTCCCATAAATGATCCAAATTATCAGGATCTGGAATAACAAGAGAAATCATATTGCAGGTTTTGACTTTATTACCTTTCCTGGATTTTAAAGTTTTACCTTCATCTTCTATTTCAGGTACTAAGTCAGGATGTACCTATATAATTTTACCATTCTTTAATATAAGAGGCAACAATCTTTTATTTTCTTCCCTGGCAAGCGGGATATTCACAATCTTCATCGTCGTCTTCGGAATTGGGACAATTCCATCTAGTATTTGTTGAGAAGGAAAATCTCCGAATTGAAGAGAAACCATATTGGTTGTGACCGTATGCTCATCGTTAGTTAAAGAGATGGCATTGGCATTAATCAGATCTTGGATTTTCTTCTTTAGGACATAACAAGCCCTGGTAGGATGATTGATGTATCTGTGATAGATACAATATTTGGGGTTGTCAGTCAGATTTACCTCATTAGGCCTCTTTGGCTCCGGGATCTGGAGTTTGCCACTCTTTAACAGACATTGGAATATCCCTGGGATATCACTCTCGTCAAAAGAATATTCTTCTTTTGGCTTAGAAGACTCCTGATTATTTGGTATCATTTTGTTTTTGGAAAGATTAACCATAAGGGTGTCCTTTCCTTTTGCATTACGATTGCCAGAATTATTACCAGGATTACCTTTCTTTCCCTTATCCTCTGAGGCAAAAATTATCCCATGTTCACGAGCCAACCTACCATTGGTCTCGACACAAACTGCTGCTATAATAAACGAAGCCCAATCTGTGAATTGGGAACCCATGAAGACAGCAATGGATGGTCGCAGATTCATCTTGTATGTATCAATTAACGCTGAATCTGGCATACCAGGAGGCATCTTTAGAGTCACCTGTCGAAAACGTTCAATAAACGTCCGAGTATCTTCTTTTTCCTTTTGTTTGATTTCTATTAAGGAGGACATGTTCATGTCCATACCTCCTTCATAGAAGCGGGAGAGAAACATTGCCTTAAATTCGTCAAAAGACGAAATACAATTATCGGGTAAACTACGATACCAGTCGTAAGCTGAACCCGTCAAGCACCCAATGAACACTCGAGTGAGAAGAGCATCATTTTTTGTAGATGTACAGTCATAATATCAAAGTAATTGATATACTGACTAGAAGAAGCCTTTCCATCATACAATACCATTGATTGTGGCTTAAATTTCGGTAGAAAGGGTACATCATTCCAATGAGGAGGATAAGGTTGCTTAATCCCTAACCTCTGGAGCTGATCCTTGTGCTTCAAAACTTCAAACTGTGCTTTGAGCTCACGCACTGCTTGAATAGCTTCACTGGTTTGAGGAAGCATATTTGATTGAATGGTTGTTGGATGTACCGTAACCCCCACCGGAGATGGTACATCTTCTGGAATAATAGGATCTGGAGATGCAAAATTTTGATTAACAGCAGGCTCTTGAATATTCAAAGGTATATCAGCCCCTTGACTATCTTGAGTTTGTGCTGCTACCTGCACCGGTGTTACCACTGCCGGTTGAGCAGTTTGTTGAGCCGTTATTATCTGGTGCATTCTTTGCATCATGTTAAGCATGTCTTTCAGTGATTGCTCAACGACAGTGAGACGTTGTTCTGTATTAGCAGATGACGTCTCTGGTTCATCTCCAATAGCATAGGATTCAACCCCTCTTGAAGATATAGAGGGATTAGTATAGAGGTATGAATCAACACTATCTGTTTCAGACTCAAAATATTGAGTACCCCCATCTTCTGAATCAGAAGTCTGCAACTGTCTTTGTCTTCTTGATCGAGTATTCTAATATACTCTTTCAAAGAAATCAAGAAGTCTGTTGAATTATTGTTGACCTGGAGTTTGGAACGTATTCCGTCTAGGACGTCGTCCTCTGTTGGTATGAGATGCCATATTGACTGACGAATATGACAACTCATGTTCTTGGTCATCAGCTTGTTGTTGAGGCGCATTAAAATTTAACCGGTCAAAAACTGATCGTTTGGAAGCCGAACAATAAAATTTAATTACAATCTGGTGACACTCACAATGGTGATTTTTTTGGGGGAGTGTCACGGGAATTTGTCTGTTTTTACGCTTTTGCATTAGCAATTTGCGTAAATCAGAAGGAGTAGATTGAGTAGTCTTCTTTATTACATTTGGGGTAGAAAAACGTTTAGTCAATTGTGTGTAAAGAAGATTACTGGCTACATTCGCAGAACCAAACTGTACATTTTTACGTGCTTGGAGTTGCATACGTAAATCCTGAGATTTTTGAGCAAGAAGGACTCCATCTTCATTGCGTGTAATTTGTAAGTTTGGTACCTTGCGTACAGCAGTATAAGAAGGTTGTTGGTTGAAAACAGAAGTTTTACCAACTATGTTTTTATGCTTCATGCGTGCAGGTACATTCACTTTAGATGCAGAAGCATCATTGTGAATTTTATCTACACTGTCACAGACAGGAGATTTACCTTTATGCGTAGAGCACAAAACATGAGTATCTGCCACGTTATAAACGAGAGATTTTTCTTTACGTGTAGAACGTAAATTTTGTGTGTCTACCGCGTCACAGACAGGAGACTTATTGTTACGCTCAGAACGTAAGGTATTGGAGTCTCCCACGTCACAGACGAGAGACATGTTTTTACGCCCAGGACATAAAACATGATTTTTACGCTCAGGGCGCAAAACCTGATTTTTACGCCCAGAGCGTAACACCGGAGAGTCTGCCACGTTACAAACGGGAGACTTGTTTTTACGCGTATGGCGTATCACCGAAGTAGAGACTGCCTCATCACAGATGGGAGCCTCTACAACAGGGGTAGGAAGGATTCCTTTGCCTGCAGAGACAGTAGGGAGATCCGAGGATGCCTTGGATTTGGGAACCCAAACTTTTTGCGCCTTTCGCAATTTCTGAACATTGGAGCAGCGAGTGCTACCCCCTAGTCCAGAGCATTTCTTCATGGGCAGTCTGGTCGAAGTGCACAACCAGAGTCTTCTTTGTCGATCCAATCGACACATCATCGTATTAAGCAATTGCCTCCTCGTCAGAAGAGAAGGTCGTCCCCAGCAGAGTCGCCATTTTATTTCACTTAACAAAAATGCCTGAAAATTGGCTTTTGAAAATAAAACGAGAAAACGTAGAAGAAGTACAAATTATTCTGGAAAGTATTGCTATGGAAGTCTGATCTGAAGGCGGTCACTTAGTTCCTTGGACCATACAATGATGATGAAGATAACTGCTAGAAGATGAACAACTGGAAGAACTAAGTCACCAGAAAGGTATCGACGCACTTGGGCACTGATGGCGAGGTCGAATGCTTTCCTGCTTTGCTTCACTCTGTTCTGGAAGAAAGGTTGAAAAAAAATGCTCTCGGGGAATCAAAGTTTCTGGGCTCTGATCTCTATGTATTCTCCCCTGTCCCTGTGTTCCTGATGCCCTTGTTATAAAGAAAATAAGTCTATTTATAGACTTAACTCATTGTGCGTAAAAAGCAACAAAATTGGGTTTTGTACGCTGGTAACTGTCACCCACGATGGAAGTCACCCACTGAATATGTTGACACGCGTCCCATTATTCCAACAAAAATAGGGAGCACGTATACACGTTCTTCAATAAATGTGGTATGAAAGCCACGTGGATAAACCACGTTCCAAAATAGTCAGGAAGGATCGGGCGTAAAAACGTTCCCAAAATATGCTCCGAACGTAAAGTAGCAACTGGCGTAAAAACAACACAATTAAAAATTCTTAGCATAAAGTGGCTAAAATAGCCTTGAGCGTAAAACTAGCCCAAATAGAATTTACGCCCACAATAGCCTTGAGCGTAAAAGCTCACATAACTATCGTGCGTAAAAAGAAGTAATTATTGAGCGTAAAGTAGCCTTTTTTGTACACCATACGACAAGTATCGAGCTTGGTAAAAATCCGATCCTCTCGACTTCTGTGTTGCATGTTGTCAGCAAATCATTATGTCAAAGTCATTATCACTTACATTAAATGCATGATTTGACAGCCTGTCTCAAGCGTAAAGTAGTCGGCTTGCCCCTGGCGTAAAATAGCTGACCTGTCCCTGGCGTAAAGTAGCTGACTTGTCCCTGGCGTAAAACAGCTCATTTTGAGTGTAAAGTTCTATCTCTTTGACTCAGTCTACGAAGCATTTTTTTACGCTCCTACAATCCCCCGCCTTAGTTGCAAAAGAAAAAGTTCTTTTCAAAGGAACGTCTTTGGAACAAAGAGAACTAAAAGAGATCCTTTGCCAAATTAATAGTCATGATCTGGTGAATTTTAGAATGCCAGACATATTGGATTTATACTTCACTTTAGAAATTAAAGGAGAGAAAGTCCAAAACATTAAAGCTAAGGCAATGGTACAGAAAATATTGACGATGTACCAACAACAGCTCATTGATGAGTCCCTTCTCTTACTTTTTTCAAGTGTTTAGATGAAACCGACGTCACTAAACTCCTTGAATAAGATATTATTTACAACAAAAATGGTAATATCTGCCTGGTATCATGTTTCCAGGAAATACTTAAATTTACTAATCAGATCAAGAAAGGTTTGGTCCATGAAGTGTTCATTAATACTTTAGAACTTTATGAGAAAATAATTCTAAAAATCTGTTAGGCAGCAGCTGTGTCACATTCTACCAGGTTTCAGACGATGTTCAGATTTTAAGCTTGGAGCATCTAGGAAGAGAAGAGGTTCATCAAATGGTTTCCCTCTTATCAAATCTGGGAATTGTATCGCCTAAATGATGATCCAAACCTAAAGTTTTCTCTGTTCAAAAAAGGAAACTTTAGCGAAGACAAGGAGAGATAAGGTGCGGCTAGAGAGTTTTTCTGAAGAAGCACCGAGGATTACTGGGGTTGGAAGTCGAGCAATCCTGTCTAGCTCACGTAACATCATCCTGGCAGACTACCTTGACGGTAGGCCAGGAGAAGAAGACAATTCCGGGGCTACCCTCCTCTAAGAATTCATCGATTGCATGCGCCTCAGACCAGTAGGGCAATATGTTAAAGAAGATGTTAGACAAGTCGATGCAATCATGTCTCAACTTCAGCTTTGAAGCATGGTGGGATCCCAAATGAAGACGAAGATTACAATGAAGACGTAGATTACAATATATCTTGTCAAACAACGCTATCGACGATGGGTCCAAGGAAAAAATCCAGAAGAAAGAATAAGAAAAAAGAGCCAAAGATCTTGCCACCACAACCACTACCACAACCACCACCACCAAGAGAAGACGAAGAGGAAGGTGTCTATGCTCCTCCTCCTAGAGATGACATAACTCCACCAATAGAAGAGGACGAAAGTAGATAGGAATATATGTATGCTACCCCTCCCAGGGAAGACATGATGCCACCGTCTGATTGACGTAAAGAGGGCTACCACTACACCAAAATAGCTAATTAGGAACCCTAAACGTATTTCAATCTGGAACGCATATTTAGCGTGCCTAGGTTTTGGAACGGAAGAAAACTGTACCAAAATCAAAAAATGTTCCAAATATTATAGTTTTATTTTTAATAAAAAATATTTAGTTTGGAATACACACAAACCATTCCAAAACCGTTCCAAATGATAAAAATTTAATTCATGTGAGGTTACGTGACCTTAACAAAGCGTCCAGCAAAGCCCGCTCTATTTTTTTACTTCCCCGGTCTCCTTTTTTCATTTGCCCCGAACGAATAAAAGTGCCTTCGCTCTTCTTCGCTCCCATTTTTCAACTTCTATCTCTCTCCGGGTCTCTCTTTCTAGATCTATCCCTCCCCGTCTTCTCCTCCTTATCTTCTTCTTCAACATGTTATCTTCTTCTCCTCCTACAGTAGAACCGAGCAGTCGAAGTAAGAGCCAACAACAGAGACCTAATTTCTATCGACATAGTCGAAACCTTGACTTCGGGTAGATCATCAATTGCTAGTAATATAGCCTCTACCGTCGGGGACAAGGTTTTGCCCTAATTTCTGTCCTTAGTATTTCATAATTTCTGTATGATTTCTATTCGAAAATTATGGTTTCATTGATTTTATTGAAAATCCTAATTTCTACCCTAATTTATATCTATTTTACCATCCTCTGACCAGTGGGAATCCGACGACTATGAGGCCCTCCTCAACAACGGTGACCAGGTCACCTACATCCTCCAAGAGATTCTCAAACTGGTAAAGATCGCATCCTTAGTGCTATAGAAAGAGACCTGAGTAGTTGTTTTTCCTATTTGTGATGTGGGCATTTCATCGAGCAGCTGGAGGACATGGATTTGGACGACGCATTGGAGGTCGCAGCGGTGGAGATCGCAGCGCAGTAGGCATATTTGGAAGAGGGTCGATGGGATGGAGTCTGGGTTCAGATGGCACTTGATTTTATGATCCAAATTGCGGATAAGGACAACAACCACCAGGATACTGATGAAACTCCCAAGACAAGTGTTTTTGGTATTCTTTTGTCTTCTTTTGGTTTCTAGTATTTTGTTAAGTTTGATTAGTTTGATATTGGGCTCATGTAATATAAGTTTTACAGAATGTTGAACCAGCTCATGATGGAGAATACACATTGCATATGTATCTATTGATTCAGCCTGCAATATGTAAGATATACTCTGGTGACTGATACATCGCCCTCTGGCTTTTACTCTTGATTCTTGAATCATTTAGCAATTACTGTTCCCTGCCCAGTGAACAACAGCACATATAAGAAACCCTGTGGGCTTTGAAGAAAACAGTTCCAATTTGTGAATGTTAGACATGCACGTAATTGATGCAAGAATTATTTTCTGTCAGCATATACTCAATTAAAACTTCCTATCACAATCTGCAGGAGTTATTACAAGTGCACTTATGCTGTATGCAACGTTCGGAAGCATGTGGAAAGAGCTTCAACAGATATAAAAACTGTCATAACAACATATGAAGGGAAACATAACCATGATGTGCCAGCAGCTAGGAATAGCAGCCATAACACAACTAGCTCCAATGTTGCTGCAAGTAGCTCGCAAGTGAAAGCCCACAACACTATGTTGAACAACCAACAGTTCCTTAAGGGGTCGTCAGGATTAAGGAACAATGTTCAACGGCCAGTTGTAGTTCTTCAGCTGAAAGAAGAGCACGAGATCAACTAGTTTGTGGGAAGGTTGTGGGAAGTAATCTTTAACTGCAACTATGATAGGTTGTGGAAAGGTGTAGCTAAATCTTTATCGCAAGTGAGTTGTACCAATATAATTTTGGTAGGAATTATTGTAGCCTGTAATTATAAGCTCGTGTTGTAATTTTATGTATCTTTGTTTTTTTCGTCGTGCTCTTAAATTTCCTTTCTGGTCAGGATGCTGACCATTATATCATACAAGCTTGCGAGTATCCCCACACAGGAAATTACAGTTACATCCTGATGCATAATTTTGTACAATGTATATCGTCTCGAAAATTAAAATTTGGGTAGTAGAATGCATTTCAATTATCCTCCCTCTCTGCATGGTCTGTGCTAATTAAGCATCATTTTTGAACTAGAGGTGAATATCGATTTCTAGTTGCTTTGTTTTTTGGCAAAGCTCAATATCGTTCTGATTCTCTTCACTTATTGATTCATGATTAAAGCTTTTCTTGCAGGGTATGGTTGTATCGTCCAGTTCATTGGCATTCTGGCTCCGACATTGAGTCACTCTTATGTTGCTAGGTGAAGCTGTTTCCCTACTAGTGTCATTGTTATTGGCATAACTGGACCATCTTAACACTGAGGCTAGGTATGTTGCTTTCCTCAAACTCCAGGATGATTGACGAGATGCAATGCGTTTTGAGAACTCATTTATAATTTAATATATTTGTACAAAATTACCTTTTTCTGTAGTGTATTAACTCGAAAATCTAATTTTTCGTCTTTTCCTTTTTGATGTAATAAGGTTGAAGCATGGCTTGCTGATAAATCTGCAAAAGCTTTAGGATGTCAAAATTTGCTATTGGAGGAAGAAGAAGCTGCTGCAAAGAGAGAGGTTAGTGTGTTTATTACGAATTCACATCATATGGCCATATGTTCCACATAGTTATATATTATTGACAATCTCTTTGGTTAATAAGCTTTTTGATTATATGGCCAAGATCTTTTATCAATAGCATCTTATTTTTTAGCTCGTTAACTGATATTTGTTTTCATTCAGCTGCATGTTTCCTGCAGAAATTGTATCAGGTGTCTAGGGAATTTAGGAGATAGTAGGGGATGTTGCAACAAATGCAGTATTCCTTACTGCATTTGCAGGTGTGCATTTGCAGTAGACAACCAGTTGAGTACTGCATTTGCAGGCAACTGCCTGCATAGCAGCAGCTTAGGTGAAGGGTAAGGGCTAGATACTTAGGCATGGTGAAATTTCTATATTGAAACTCTGTTGACTAGGATAGAAATTTCCAGTGCATTCTTTATTTCACAGTTTCTATCTTCATATATATGTTACCCTAGCTACTTACACAAAGTATAACTTAGATAATATATAAACAGGTAAGCATGCAACACAAAAATTCTTCTCTTTTCTTCAAATGTTACTTTAATTTCTCGAATTTCTATTTGTAAGAGAACATCGACAAATGGGACATAAAAGTAGAATTCTTCTTCTTTACTTTGAATGTTACTTTGATTTCTTGATTTACCTGGAAATTTGTATTTGTAACAAAATAGTTACATAAATGTGACACAAAGTAGAATTTTTTTTCTTCTTTCTTCAATTGTTACCTTTCTCCCAGGAAATTCCTATTTGTAAAAATACAGTGACATAAATGGGACAAAGGACATATCTTGTTTTATTCTCTCTTGCTTGTTGCCTTTGTCCAGGTGGAGGGCCTATCCAAAAACTACTCTATGCAAGTGTGTGTGTAATCTGTTAAATATCATATCTGCTATTTACTCTATGCAAATGTGTGTAATCTGTTTACTTTTTAGAGAATTATCATGTTTGCCTCCATATGTTAAAAAGTACAATTCTTTTTGAAGAATCATCATGTTTGTCTCCATATGTTAAATATCATTCTGGAAACAGATTACACTACACACATATTTGGTTAGACATGTAGATTACTCTGCATGACTGGAAATATTTGGGTAGGTTGTTAAATAATGTTGCTTATCAACTGAGTGATTTTTCTATATACGCTCACACATCATTACCTATTGCTATATTTCTATTTCATGACTAAAGGATGGGTAAAGTTCATGTGCATCTTATTTTAACACTACTCATAGGCAATTGTTACTAGATATCATATATGTCTACTTGTTAAAGCCTCTCTTTTTTGTGTATTTATTCCATATATAATATGAACATTGAATATAATCTCAAAATGTGAAATATCTATTTTTATTTGGAAAGTTGGGATAGATTTGCAGAGTTACTCTTTGTTCTTTTTTGATCTTTTTTTTTCTCCACTAATTTTTTTAACCTTTCAACTTTTGCAGGCCCAATGTCCATTCCAACAATGGAAGAGTTTGATCACAAAGCGATAGAAAATTAGCTATGGGGAAGAAAGAGAACGAGAAAAAGATTTTACATTATTTTCACATCACTAGGATATTTTGTTAGAATCGTAGTGCAGTAAAATTGTATTAAACATAATACAATATTATTATGTAAGACATTTTGACTTCATTAGTGATATGCAGATTTATCTTTATCCATTTTGTGTGTACTTATGCTATTGACATTTGTTTACTTCCTTCTATATTATAATCAGATTTAGTTTTGTAAAATCTTAAGAGGGTTAAAATTTATTTGTCTATATATAAATTCAGATTATAGGTAATGGTATTTTAAAGAATATGGGCAATTGATAGGAACATATTTCTACCATTCCAATATTGGAACACATTTTATCCGTTCCAGTATGAATGCACAAATTAATTTGGATTGTTCCTTATTAGGAACACTTTATTGGTGTTCCAACACTGGCATACATATAATGTGTTCCAAAAATTATCCTTTGGAACCCTTTATTAGAAATGCTTTGTAGGTGTTCCAACATTGGCACGCGTATAAAGCGTTCCAATAACCGTACTTTGGAACACTTTTATTCCGTTCCAAGAATTTGGCAGCCCAAAAATTGGCACGGAATAAAGGCGTTCCAAAAAATATTTGGAACATAATTTCTCCGTTCCAAAAGGACCATTTTGGTGTAGTGTACATGGCTACGTGAAAGATTCTTCCTTATCAACTATTATAATAAAAGAATGAGGTATCCCAACTTTTTTGGTGTCGACAAAGTTTGGTGCACATGATGTGACACCGCATCTAAAAAGAGAAAATCGCTTTAATAAAGCAATCCAAAGTTACTTTATTAAAGAAATGATCTGGTAAAGCCTTAACCGGCTATCCCGGTAGTACTATCAATCCCTATAAATAAGAGAGTTTGTTGTTTGTAAGGGGCAACAGATCTCGAGTGCTTTGGAATATTGTGTTCTTGAGTGCTTTCCTTCTTCTTTTCTTGTTCTTGTTCTACCTTCCGCTTGTACTGCCAATCTGAAAAATTTGAATTACTATCTATTTACAAATTAATTAAATGCAATAAAAATCCAACGGAAGGGCATGAACCGTCGATGATGAAAGGATACTTGCCTAGAGGGCTCGGCTAGATAAGCAAGTCTTCGGCAATCAGGATCCAAGCTAGCACGTCCATCGGAGTCCTCAGAACACACAAAAATAATCATTAGAATCAATTAATAAAATAATAACCAAAATTATGGAGGATGGCAGGAGGCTATACCGCATAGGTCCCGCAGTCAGTACATGAATCTAGTACAAAAATCGAGGCACGCAGATCGATACGGACTATTGATGTTGATCGTGAACCACGTTTGTTATCAAATATGGAAGGATCCGACAAGTTCATTATGGTAATGTAAATTTACTTTTTGGATTATGTCACGACCCGCACCCTGATTAGGGGCACGAGCACGTGGGTACGTCCAGCCTACGCCGCAGAATCGGCAGTAGAACGTTGTATAGGTCTACTAGAAAGTATAGCATCTAGACACAATATATATATATGTACCTGTCATCTTCGCACGGAGGTATATAATCTCAACTCAATCACAAGACATCTAAGGAAGATAGGCATGAATATCATAAAGATATGATGGAAATATATGAACTAAAAAAGGTACGAAGTCACAACACAGTTTAGAGTTAAAGATATAACACAAGAATCCAAAATATAACATATAACATAAGTCTCAATACTAGCTGGAACGCAGTCCAGTCAAACCTATCTAACAGTCTAAGCAAGAGGTAAATCCTCTACTAGCACCAAGGGTAATGCCTCATCAAAATCTCTATCCTGGCCATACCCGTAAAAGTTAGAGCAATCAGCCAACATGTCCTCTGTAAACATCAATGGTTATCTGTCAGGAAAAGGAGCAAGTACACCTCCAACAACAGTTCTATAGTATTAAAAAATGTTGTAAGAGACAATCATAATGGAATACAAGATGAACATATCAAGATGGAAATATAACTGGATATGTAAAGCAGGAAATCATGCCAGGGTGTATCATGCAGGAAAGTAGAACTGAATAGGAATATATCTATCTGATGTAATAAATGTAAAATGTGCCTCGAGTATTATAGCATTATGTGATCGGTATAGGCCAGGATCAGGCTGTTCCATATGGCCGGCTACAAGTACTGAAACTCGGTCCGACCAAAATAGAAAGTTATGAAACAAGTAGTAACGGGTCAGGCTACACCCCACGTACGGTGAGGGTGGAGATATAAAATAAGTAGTAACAGAAATGCATGAGGGGTATTGATCACATAACCTATAATAACTCTCCATGTCCGAATAGTATACGGATCCGGACATAGCACGTCATCACACGGGATTTCCTAAGAAGGTAGCTACTCATTCTCAGGAATCGGTGTCAATACAAATATAAGAACAAGATCGAGCAAGTACCAGTATTCCAAGAAATCCAGAAATGACATCTCATGATAGGAATCCGATAATAGTAGTCCGTGCACCATCTTGTTGAGAATCAAGTAAAACACTATAACTGGATCGGATACAGAAGATATCAAGACAAAAAACTACTATCAGAGAATGTACTCGCCTGCTGTCCTGAGCTGTCAAGTAGGATCGATGCTCAGAATGATCTCACGGACCTAAAGATGAGATATTGTAAGTTAATTAGGTTTAAACATAGTTAAGCATGATTTTCTAATGTATAATATGCAATCTAGGTCAATCTCAGTCCAACTAAGTCAAACTAGGTCACATCAAGTCAAACTACGTTAAACTGAGTCATACTAGGTCACATGAAGTCAAACTAGGTCAAACTGGGTCAAAGGTTGACTTACAGTTGACTTTTGGTTAACTGGTCAACTCTAGGTCAGCTCTGGTCCACCTTGGGTCAAACTAGGAGTCAAGGTTAAGCTTCTAGGGTTTTGGTCAAACTTAGATTAGTGGTCAACATCTATGATACTTAGGATATATTAATATATATATATATATATATATATATATATATACATACATACATACCACATATATCTTTACCCATATAGTACCACCCTAACACATACATATAGATATCATATATCAAGTATATACATATCCTCACTATGAACCATAACCTATATCTATATACTCTCATAATATATATAGATACTATATAACCCAAAAATATATATACCTATCTTTATAATCCTTCCACAATCTAACATCACATACTCAAACTCAAACACTTAGACACTAACCCACTAACATTAGGATACCATATCAACCTTGGTCATATTGGAATCCCAATACCAATACCTTGGTTGGAATCCAATACCTTAACTTGGGTAAACCTATATCTTACCTTGATATCTTGATACGTTATCTTGGTATCTTGATACCATACCTTGGTCATAAGGTAAATTAATCATTTACCTTGAAGGTAAAGATAATTCATATTTATCTTAAGATACTAACTTAGTATCATGAGATACCAAGATATCCTTCAAATATCTAATTAACTAACTATCTAATGTACTAACATAATATCTTAAATAATATCTAACATATAACCTATAGAGACTAACTTGCTAACATACCAATATCTAGAACTAACATAACCTACTAACATATCAATATCTAATATACTAGATATCTAACATCAAACTATCTAACAACATATCAAATATCTAACAAAATACTAACCTCTACTATCTAACTAACTGTAACCCCGCTTTCCAGGAATTATTAAATTCAATATATATATTTTTGGCATTTTTAAAGTTTTAGAAATAATTATTAATCAGGTGACTCTTCATAATTTTTATAACTGAGATAATTGTTTATTAAATATATTTTAGAAGGATTTTTGGAGAGGAGGCTCTAGCATTCTTGGAGTGCTCTTCAAGTCTTCTAACTATTTCTTAAACTTTCTAACAAACTTGTAACCAATTTTTCCCCCTCTTTCTAACAAACTTTTGAATCAAGTTGCTTTATACCAATCCCTAACAAAACTGTTATATGATCTGTAATAATAGAATGTGGATGTCCCTTATTGCAAAATTTCTTTTTTATCTCATTTTCTTATAAAAACAATCCAGTCTCTCTCTTCCACTCTCATTTGTCATTCAGCCAAAAATTTCAAGAGAGCAGAGTAATTCTCTTCTTCCCCAATTCTTAACCCTAACTCTAATTGCTTGAGCCAACGACGACAACTCCGATGGCAGCAGGCCAGATCTCGACGGGCGGCCAGGTCTCCTCGGCAACGTTCGACGATGAGTTTCCACAGCGTTTGAACATCAAAGTTTTTTGACGACGCAACTGTTCTCGACGGCGAGTTGTCCTCCATGACTGCATCCGACGCAATCTTCCGGCGACTGAGCCATCTCCGGCTGAGTTTCGTGCAGCTGCGACCGATCCTGCGGCGACGCTTTTGTGTTCCATTCCTCGGCGACATCAGCAGCAGTGACGAACAGTCTCTTGGTGACGCGTTGGCTCTTGATCGAGCTCGACACGTGAGGTTAGCCGATCGATTTCTCTCTCTTCTTCGAGATCATTCTTTGAGTTTGAAATCAATTTTGTTGAGATTGATTGATCGATTCGTTTTGATCCAGATCTGACCTGGATTCTTTTTCGATTCTTTCATCCATCCGGTCCTGCGATTGATTCGTCTCCTCGACGAATCATCATTGACTAATTGCGTCAACGGGGTGAGTAGAGTTGAGTTCGATAATTCTTGGGACTTGTTGATCTTCTGAGTGAACACGAATTATGTAAAACCCCTAAAAAAATTTAAAATTTTTTATTTTTTATTTTTATTATTTAAAAGGACTTAAAATAAATTTATGCAATTTATGATTTTTTTATTAGAAATGACCTTAGCCATTGTTGAATTTTGGAGCACAAGACTACCATAAATTTTGGCACAGAAGATGTAGCAGTGTGCCTTGACTAGTGAACTAGCCATGCCGGGGGAGCCTAGCCATAGTTCTGTCCAAACTAGAAAAACCAGGCCAAGTTGTGAATTGACTCATTTAAATTATTTTAATTAAATTATTATTTTTATATATTAATTTTTAGATGACCCGGTTTGTCCAATTCAGTCTGAACTGGACCCGAACCAAATTTAAGCCCATGTAGGCATGTGGTGGGACCATGGTGACCATGTAGACATATTTTATGTACGTAAAAAATATTTCCTAAATTATTTTAAAATTTCATGTAAAATTTTTAATTATTTAACTATTGTACAATTATTGGTATTTTATTATTAAATATTATTTTGCAACATTTTCTACAATTTTTTGGATCCGGATAAGGGTGTGCGATATAAGTCCACCCATTGAGACAATTTTATTATTTTATTATTACTTAAGTTATTTTGTGGAGATTAAATAAATATGTTCATTCTATTTAAATATTATTATTATTTTGAGTTGGTTTATTGTGAATGAAATTTACGTATATATGTTGATATATTTAAATATATTAAATATTTGGATATGTGACATTTAAAGTGTTATTTGGATTTAAATAGATTTTTGGATATATATATATATATATATATATATATATATATATATATATATATATATATATATATATATATATATATATATATTTTTTATGTGTCCGCGCATCCCTATCCACCCCGTGGCCACTACCACCCAGCCGGGTGGATGCGGGAGGGGGGGCTCGATCCCGGGTCTCCCCGTCGAGAGCCCCCCCCCCCCTCGTGCCACTCGCGCTACGAGCGCCGGACATATATATATATATATATATATATATATATATATATATATATAGATATATATATATATATATATCCAAAATATATATATATATATATATATATATATATATATATATATATATATATATATATATATATATATATATATATATATATATTTATATATATATATATATATGTATATATATATATATATATATATATATATATATATATATATATATATATATATATATATATATATATATATATATATATATAAATAGATTTTTGGATATATATATATATATATAGATATATATATATATATATATATATATATATATATATATATATATATATATATATATATATATATATATATATATATATATATATATATATATATAAAAAAATAGATTTTTGCATATATATATATATATATATATATATATATATATATATATATATATATATATATATATATATATATATATATATATATATAAATAGATTTTTGGATATATATATATATATATATATATATATATATATATATATATATATATATATATATATATATATATATATATATATATATATATATATATATAGAAAGATTTGAAAAGAAAATTGTCATACTCTTAATTTCATTATTATTATTATTATTATTATTATTATTATTATTATTATTAGTATTATTATTATTATTACTATAATTTTTTTTTTATATAAACCAATAGGATTTTTCATGAAGAATGGAGAAGGGGATAAGGTGGCCCTTGTATTTATTGGGGGGGGACACCTCACCACTCTCTCCATTTAAAATTTTTCCACACACACACAAACACACACCTCACCCCACCAACACCTCACCCCTCTTCTCCCCTACATATACACACCCATACAACACACACATACACAATAGAAAGGAAAAAAAACAAACAAACAAAACCACACACACACCCAAACCTTACCAACACCCTCCCCTCTATAATAACCCCTCTCTCCCTCTTTACAAACAAACACACACCACAACCCACCCCACCACTCACCACCACTACTGCTGCTGCTGCTGCCGGCCGGAGCGCCGCCCGCCGCCGCCGCCAGACGCCCGCCGCCCGCCGTTCGCCTGTCGCCGCCGGCCGTCCGCCTGCCGTCGCCGGCCGTCCGCCCCCCCGGCCATCTCCATCACCCCCTCTTCTTCATCTCCTCCTCTTCCACTTCAACTCTCCAAGGAGAAAACCTAGGTAAAACCGAACTTTTCTCCCCAATTTCCTTTCCAATTTCTTCTAAAGTACAAATTTTGGGTTAAGCTTTACTAATGAAGGATATTTTGAAACTATGATGGGAATTAATGTAGGAATTTGTGAGGAGAAGCCTAGATCATCTCAAACCCAAGGCAAGTCCTCTTCTCCTCCTTCTTCTCTAATAATTTCTTTCTTCTAGGTTAATTCTAAATACTTAGGAATTCACACTAAATTCTGAAATTATAAGGATTTTGGTAATACTAGGGAGCAAGTTCTCTTTCCTCTCCCTCTTTCCTTAGGAATACTTCACTTTGAATTGTTGATTATTTGAACATGTATAGGATAACTATAAATCTGAAATTTCATCTCATAAGAACAAAATTTGGAATATGATTTACAACAATCTCTTTAATTATTGTTTAATTAAATTCTGAATTTTGATATCATTTAACCTAATTAAGAACCCTAGAATATTGAAATTTTGATTTCTAACAAGCCTTTTTTTAGACATAGGCAAGGAAATTAAATTCATTAGACCTAGATACTGGAATTATTAAAAATTTATTGGTGACGTATCACGGATAAGTGGATATGCGAACCAGTTTCGGACACATATATTTGAACTTGCAATTGCGGACATGAACTATTGAACTTGAATTTTCATGAACAAACACATGGAATCTCCAATGGTAAGTCTGTCATAAACATTGGAACTAAACAACTGGACCGCACGCCGGGAAGGTAGAAATGCAAGGACCCTGCTTTTCTCTACTCACTAAGTATTTACTCAATTTTGTGTGTGTCCATAGTTAGAAATAATTTCCATTCATTTTTCATTCTCCGGCTTCATGCATTTATTATGGAAGAGTTTCGTTTGATTTAATTTTTGTTATCCTATCTAAATGATATATATATATATATATATACATACGTATATACATACACACACACACACACACACACACACACATATATATATATATATATATATATATATATATATATATATATATATATATATATATTTTATATATATATATATATATATATATATATATATATATATTGTGTCTTTTGTTATGGTATTTTGAAATCGGCTGACATGCCCCAATCTCTTCCTACATATATTTATTTTATGGCCTAGTTTGTGGCAGTAATTACAGACAACGGATCTGTCTTGGTTGCCATTCTGAGGACGCTTAGGCGGTCCCTGCCAATGATTCTTGGAGGATGCCCCTCCTCAAAAGTCCTCTTAGGTTGTGGAGACCGGAAAGGTTGTTCTTCTTTTAGTATCCTTTCTTGGTCTCGGAACATGTCAGCCACGGTTGGCTCAGTTGATGTTTGGGGTGGTGGATTGTTTGATTGAGCATGATTGTCCATATCCTGAAATAAAAGACACAATTCTTCAGGGAATATTCGACTCACAATGTTCATTCATAACAAGGTGTACAGCAGAGCCATATATATTTCATTAAAATGAGAGTATTACAAAATGTGGTTCCTACTCTCAACTTCACATTTGTTTACATTCTTTTCATCTAATCTACTTGTGTCACTCCACCTCCCCAAAATGTGACATAGTATCTATCTCTAACTGTACCTTCTTGTATACATATCTGCCGATTTCAAAATACTATACAGCAGACAAAAAGGATTCCTTCTTCACTGTACATATATTGGTTAGGTTTTTCTTATTTTATGGCCTCGATGAGGATTCTTTCCTCGGTGAGGATGTCAACTTCTGGATGGAGTCTTTCAAAGTCATCTAATGTACCCTCATATCCATGTAGTCCGATGTAAATACGGTTTGGGTCTCGGACATGCAGGCAGTAAGTTGTATTTTCATAATATACTTCGGCTCCGTCTTCAATGTCCCTGATAATGGGACGCATGACTGCATAGAATACTTGGTAGACATGGATGTCGTACCAGTCAGGTGCATTCCACATTAGTCTGGCATAGCGCTGGTATAAGTATAAAGTGTAATCACTCTCATCCCATTCCAAACTTGGCATAAATAGGTCCATACCTACATTCATAATATTCTTAAGAAAAAAATATTTACCAGGAATAAAATATAGGAAAAGCATATTTATTTATTGATAGCATAACATGTTCCTACTACATACATTCTTATATTACATTTTTACTAAATACATTCATGTTCCTCCTACATATTGGGGTTCTAATACTTATTTTACATATCTCACTACATACATTCACACACATCCCTTACATAATTAAGGATCTAATATTTACATATATATATATTTATACATCATCGTCATTCTATGGAGTCTAAATCCACATACGTCTTATGTTAAGGATCCTCGCCTCTAGGTATGCTTGCTTCCATTCTTCTAGTGTACCGTTACGTTCATTCTCCGGACCTTCGGAGGGTTCTGCCTTGATTAGTACATAATAATGTACCGTATTATAATATACTTTTCTTTCGTCTACTATATCTGTCACCACTGGGTACTTCAGCTCGTAGTGTACTCCATAGGCTTCTATCATTCCCTTTGGTGCTACTTTCCACATCTTCTTCACAAATGCATAATACTCGTCCATGCTATGGCTGTCATTATTTAGTCTCGCGAAGGGTACGAATCGGGGCATGATCTACATCAAGAATTTCTTGAGTCACTATCCATTTACTAGGATTAAACAGTTGGTTAGAAAAGAGGTAATCATCTACTAACTATTGATACTTCCTTCTCAGGGATTCCTAGAGTGTAATTGGGACTCGTAGTGCTCCCTACGATTCTAGAACCTACGTTTTATCCGAACCTATGTCCTATCTAGATTTTCCATTCTTGCTGACCTGCATGGGCCACCACTTAAAGGACGTGTCACGTCCCGCTTTTCGGATGGAAGGGTGACGTCATAAACACATCCCCAGGCTACGTACCGAAATTCGCAATTGTCGCCCGTAATCATCAGCAGAATGGAAAATACAAGGAATTTTCATGGTATTAAAATATAGTGTAGCTATATTACAGGAAACTTTTCCAACAATACTATTACAGACGATTACAAAAGTAAATTTGTAAAAATACTATGATACTGCTGGTCATAACTGTAGGTAGTCCAGACAGTTTACTCCTCGTTGTAGAGCGGCGACACTTCGGCGGAGGCGTCTTCTTCTCCTTCACCTAGTGAACAAATACTAGGTCGTTTAGAAAACGACGAGCAAGTCCTCGGCCAAGAACGGTGAAAGTTAACAAAATGTAGTTTTAAAAGAGGAGACATTACACTGCTATATATACATACATCTACTTTAGTAAAGCATGAATGAAATCAACATCCTACTCCATGAATGATAAGATTTCCGAGCTTCCCTTGAGCTTTTAATAGGAATTGCTTCCCTTGAGCAATTAAGGACACTGCCCACTCATAATAGGCAGCGTTGTTTCTGGAGTAAGATTTGAAATTTAATGAGATGCAGTTTTGAGAACAATACTCCGAATAATCCTCTAAATATTTCCCGTGAACAATCCCGTTAACCTGGGATCAGGTTGTGATTTCCGAGCCTCCCTTGGGCTAAAAACCATCTATTGATGTTACTGTCAAATAGATGCATTGATTCACGAGCCTCCCTTAGGCTAGTACACCCTAGTCGCAACTAGATGTACTGATTCACGAGATTCACGAAATACTGATCATCTTTTGTTATTTATGTTACGGGATATCTAGGGATATTCAGTTGTTCTCCCCTCCCAAATGCTTTCTAGAACTTCCGAATGTCAGAAATTAGTCTATCTCCTAAATTTCTTAAAAATTTCGGCAGAGTCTCCTTTGTATTTAGGAGCCCCGAAAATTTACAAGAAGCATATATATATATGATAAAAGAAAATACGGGCTCACCGACCCCTTCGGTGGAGCAACTCTCAACACCGGAACCACGCAAGTAAGTAAATGGGCTCGCCGACCCCTTCGGTGGAGCAACTCTCAACACCACAACCACGCAGTTCTAAAAGAACAAAAAAGAACTTGAAATTTTTACCTGAGCAAGCAATGGTTACCTTTCCTTTAGCAATAAGTCGGTCGCGGCTTGCGAATTGTTTTGCAGTTATCAGGATAGAGCAATAAAAATTTGTTTACCTCAATTTACACTAGTTGTTAGGCGAAGGCTTTTATACATATATATGTTTATATATATATATATATATATATATATATATATATATATATATATATATATATATATATATATATATATATATATATATATCATTTAGATAGGATAACGAAAATTAAATCAAACGAAACTCTTCCATAATAAATGCATGAAGCCGGAGAATGAAAAATGAACGGAAATTATTTCTAACTATGGACACACACAAAATTGAGTAAATACTTAGTGAGTAGAGAAAAGCAGGGTCCTTGCATTTCTACCTTCCCGGCGTGCGGTCCAGTTGTTCAGTTCCAATGTTTATGACAGACTTACCATTGGAGAGTCCCATGTGTTTGTTCATGAAAATTCAAGTTCAATAGTTCATGTCCGCAATTGCAAGTTCAAATATATGTGTCCGAAACTGGTTCGCATATCCACTTATCCGTGATACGTCACCAATAAATTTATAATAATTCTAGTATCTAGGTCTAATGAATTTAATTTCCTTGCCTATGTCTAAAAAAAAAGACTTGTTAGAAATCAAAATTTTAATATTCTAGGGTTCTTAATTAGGTTAAATGATATCAAAATTCAGAATTTAATTAAACAATAATTAAAAAGATTGTCGTAAATCATATTCCAAATTTTGTTCTTATGAGATGAAATTTCAGATTTATAGTTATCCTATACATGTTCAAATAATCAACAATTCAAAGTGAAGTATTCCTAAGGAAAGAGGGAGAGGAAAGAGAACTTGCTCCCTAGTATTACCAAAATCCTTATAATTTCAGAATTTAGTGTGATTCCTAAGTCTTTAGAATTAACCTAGAAGAAAGAAATTATTAGAGAAGAAGGAGGAGAAGAGGACTTGCCTTGGGTTTGAGATGATCTAGGCTTCTCCTCACAAATTCTTACATTAATTCCCATCATAGTTTCAAAATATCCTTCATTAGTAAAGCTTAACCCAAAATTTGTACTTTAGAAGAAATTAGAAAGGAAATTGGGGAGAAAAGTTAGGTTTTACCTAGGTTTTCTCCGTGGAGAGTTGAAGTGGAAGAGGAGGAGATGAAGAAGAGGGGGTGATGGAGATGGCCGGGGGGGCGGACGGCCGGCGGCGGCAGGCGGACGGCGGGCGGCGGGCGTCTGGCGGCGGCAGCGGGCGTCTGGCGGCGGCGGCGGGCGGCGCTCCGGCCGGCAGCAGCAGCAGCAGTTGTGGTGGTGAGTGGTGGGGTGGGTTGTGGTGTGTGTTTGTTTGTAAAGAGGGAGAGAGGGGTTATTATAGAGGGGAGGGTGCTGGTGAGGTTTGGGTGTGTGTGTGGTTTTGTTTTTTGTTTTCCTTTCTATTGTGTATGTGTGTGTTGTATGGGTGTGTATATATAGGGGGAGAAGAGGGGTGAGGTATTGGTGGGGTGAGGTGTGTGTTTGTGTGTGTGTGTGGAAAAATTTTAAATGGGGAGAGTGGTGAGGTGTCCCTCCCCCCCAATAAATACAAGGGCCACCTTATCCCCTTCTCCATTCTTCATGAAAAATCCTATTGGTTTATATAAAAAAAAAAATAATAATAATAATAATAATAATAATAATGAAATTAAGAGTATGACAGTAATAGTATTGTTGGAAAAGTTCCCTGTAATATAGCTACGCTATATTTTAATACCATGAAAATTCCTTGTATTTTCCATTCTGCTGATGATTACGGACGACAATCGCGAATTTTGGCGCGTAGCCTGGGGATGTGTTTATGACGTCACCCTTCCATCCGGGAAGCGGGACGTGACAAAAATATAAAAAATTAATTTAACACTATGGGTGGTCGGCCCCATCCGACCACCACAAGTGTTGCAGCCGCATGCATTAGAGGGAGGGGCCCAACCCTAATAAAGTAAGCCAACAACAACAACAGCCTTATGCTGAAGTTGGCCGCCCCCCCTTAAGAACTCTATTGTAGCTGACCACAAAGTTATCCCCCTTTATATATGATCTAAACCTTAATAATTCTTCTTCTCTCATCCTCCGCACACCCCATACCATCTCTTCCTCCTTCCTCTTCTCTCATCCGCGTAAGCCCCCTCTCCTCGACAAAGACCGGACGAACACAACGACACTGCACTCGCGAAAAAGACGACGAAACCATCGACAACCACAGCAACAGCGAGGCCGAGGTACTCACCTTCTCTCCTCGTTTTCTCCCAACTTGTTTAATCATTTTTTTGATCTACAAATTTCTACTCGTAGCCCACAAGACCCTCTAGCATTCCCTTTAAATAAGTTTTATTTATTATGCAATAAATTCTAGGTTTAATTAGATTAAAAATTATGAAAATCAGTTTTTATAAACCTTAAAACCCCGGTACGACGTGCGTCCCGCCAATCCGACGACGTGGTCGTGAACCAAAAGTACCAAAAGGTCTGTATTGACTTCCTGGACGTACGAGCTTCGACGGAATTTAAATTGGTCGCGTGTGCGCGACGAATTTGATCTGTATCCGTCGTAATTTTTCGTATCGGATTTTTTTTTAATTTTCCAATTACTTTGTTCACACTCATCAAGTCGCGACGAAACTTGCGCCATTGGACTCAAAATATTTTTTTGGTCCTGTGAGCCTAGTTTGGTCCGATTCTGAGACCGTTGACCGGGACACTATTTTGGCGGGCCCACAATCCTACTCAACGGGCGATTTTGTGCATGGCCCACCGGAATCCAAAATTGGACATACCGTTGGGTTCGTCTCATCAAAATAAATCTGTAGACATATAGTTTGACGACTTTAGAGACCGTAGATTCTGGCACATTTTTCGGTGCAAACTGGGTCCAACGGCGGACACCATTTTGATCCAAAATTATCGTTTTGCCCCTATGTCCAGAATTGGACTTATGGGTAGACATTTCTAGCTAATTTGACTTTTTTGTGAACGTTGGTAATGTCTGTTTCAGTATTAGAAGACAGTTGTGCGAGTTGACCGTTCGTGGCTCATTGAGTGGGTTGTAGTTTCGATTTTCTCAGCTCAGGATAGCAGGCAAGTACATTCTCTGATAGTTTTTATTACTTTGATATCTACTATATCTGATTCAGTTGTAGTGTTATACTTGATTTTCGATACGAGGATACACGGACTAGTATACGTGAATCTCGTCATGAGATGTCATTCCCGGTTTACCTGGTATATGAGTACATTGTTCGATATTATTTCTTGTACTTGTATAGACACCGATTTGAGAGTGGATTGGCCCCCTGCTCTTCGAATCCCGTGTCATGACCTGTCATGTCTGGATTCATTATACTACTCGGGGATGGAGAGTTATTAGAGGTTATGTGATCATACCCCTACTTGTTTATTACTTGTGCATAGCTCCACCCTCACCACACGTAGGGTGTAGCCTGACCTTATACTACTTGTGCATAGCTTTTCATTTTGGCCGGCCTGATCCCTACACTATTATACTACCTGTGTATAGCCAGTCAAATGGAACAGCCTGATCTTGACCCAAGCCGGTCACATAACGCTCTAATATCTCATGGCAGTTTATTTTTATGTTTACATCATACCTCAGATTACTTTCCGTTGTTTATATTCCAGTTTTATCTTATATCTCACATATGACATGATATCCAGTTCTCTTGTACTATTTTACTTTCAGTCTTGATATTTTATCTTGTATTTTATTATAATTGTCTCTTATAGTATTTGTCAATTCACATGGAACTGCTGTTGGTGTTTGTACTTGCTCATATCCTGACAGGATAACTTTCGTTGTTTTTCAGAGGATTTAGATGCAGATTGTCCGACCTACTACGGGTTTGGCATAGATGGAGCCTACGACCAGGACCAACCTGTGGACCCGGTGCACGTAAAGGACGCACCGCCAGTAGTGACCTAGTTTACCTAGATTTTGTCTTAATTACATTCCAGTTTGATACTTTGAGACTTGTAGTATTTATTTTGGGATATTGTTTTATGTCTTGGTTTCTGAACTTGTGATTGTGACTCAGCGTTGTTTCAGACTATTTATCTCATCTTTATCTTTATCTTTATCTTTATCATCGTGCTTATCTTCCTTAGATTATGTGATTGAATTGTGATTATATTCCTCCGTGCGGAGATGACAGGTTATACTATTGCGTCTTAGATTCTACATATATTCTATATGACCTTTACAGCGTTCTACCGTCGATACTGCGGCGTAGGCTGGACGCACCCACGTGCTCGTGCCCCTAAACAGGGTGCGGGTCGTGACATGTTTTTATGGTGGTCCATGCAGGTCGAGTTTATCACTTCGATTACGTTACTGTACCGATGTGAGCCTGCACATAGGATTAGAGTTTAGGATCTCATCCACAAGCTTGACCTCTTTCCTTGGCTTCAAATTTCGAACTCTCATTTGCCTTCCTTGATTTGCATCTTGCTTGATTCCGTCCTACCGTGAATTCTTATTTTCCGTGGTTAGTGACAACTAGGAAGATGACTACACTACTATATACTCATTGGTCAAACATATGGCTAGAGTGATTATAATGACACTTGGAATACATTGAGACCTTAACTAAGTTATAAAGGCATTTTCTAAAAGTGTAATTTAATGGTTAGCAGTTTCTAAGTTGGGATATTACCAAAGAAAGTTTAACCTTGAGATTTCTAAGTAGTAACCACCGGAGGATTGATAGAATCTTATTTGATAATGTAGGAAAATAGTTAGAACCTATATACAACTGATTTAAGAAATTGAGTTGGTTTTAAGGTTTGATATTCATGAATTATTGGATTATAGTTATACATCTTTGAGCGGATATAAAGTTGGTTTGGAAATGATCTTAAGATTGTAAAAGTGGCAGTATGAATTATTTAAATTGAGTCGTACAAGTTGCGATTAATATGTTTATCAAATTTCAAATTTTAAGTGGAAGTAATGATATTGAAATATTGGTTTAAAATAATTGGAAGATATGAATACGATTTTTGAGGAAAATTTCAAATTTGAATTCGTATCCTTTGATTGAAGATTTACAAATTGTTTAGATTTTGGTTTTAAAAAGTTGTGATTATATTTGCATGACTTAGAAGTAGAAGTTATGGTTGGTGAGTGCGTTAAAATATTGAGCTGTAAATTTTAGATTGATCGTGATATGCTAAGGGTTCATCTAGAGGATTATTTGAGAAAGTTTTGGAGTTTTAAAGTTATGAAGTAATATAGAAATTTTTATGGATTCATGACTCATGAACTCTTGAGTTTAAAAGTCGGAGTGAAAAATGTTAAATTGTAGAAAAGATAGTAGTAACGTGATGAAAGTTCATTGAAGATATATGGAAGGGATTAAACTTTTAATCATGATTAAATTAGACGGCTTGGAGTGAATACAAATTAAGGTAGTTCATTTTTGAGAAATGTTATTAAGAACTTTCGGAAGAAAACCTGAGTTAAAATTTTAACGGTAGCTGTCTCCAAGATAGCCCTAATAAGTTAGAAGTATTCCATGCTAAATGCCATGTCACTCATGACCATGATGGTAGTATATACACAAGCATTGTTAGTCATCTATCAAACTATGTGACTGTATCTCAACCTTGACTTACTCGACCTTTCCTCAAATCTAGAACTTTTATTGTGACCTTCTAACCGTTTGCAATTTGAATAGCGATTTGATTGTTCCTTAACCATATCCATCTAGGAGACTATTTTCTCTCTAGAACTGTGACCCTAAATTATATTATTGGATTCCTTAATTAATTCTATTTCATGCTTTAACTTAATCTTCTTTATTTTTGTGCATTAATTATCACCTCGTGAACTCCCATTTTCTATTTTAGATCTTTTGGCATCCCTTACCGTGAATTTGATATTCGGAGTGTAACACTAGACTTTTCCTTCCAACAAATTTCATATGTAAGACCTAGACGAGCCCACCTTCATGTAGATATATCATGTCCCACTAAAACACGTCTCCTTGTACTCTATTTTTTTATATGACTTTCTGGTCAAAATGACTAAACTATAACCTCTACCATGATACCAAAATACTTTTTGACTTCAATTAAGAAATCTAACCTTGACTCAACCCCTTCGACCCGATAGGTGAATATGTTCTACTAAATTCCTTAATGCTTAACTTTGTGCATTATCTTGATTGTTTGACCCATTGTCCCATCACACCACTAGTTTAACTCTTGTAAGTTGGGTAGAATACCTCACGGCCCAACCAAGCCTTTGTCCTTGTGACCCATGTTGATAAGTTTACTCAGACTATAAATTTAAAGGAACTTTAATTATCTAGACAACCAAGCCATGGTTAAAGAAATACTAGTAAAACTGCATAGCCACAAACTTCGGACAAGACTCGATTTTAATGTATCTTGGACTATTTAAATTCCTTCATCATTACCTCCTTTACTTATATTCAACAATCTGATGCTGCTAACTTAGCCACAGTTTTGCAAGCTTATCTTTTTCGAGCTTGATCATGACATATTTTATTGGGTGCATCCACTTATATATTCTCTTATAGTTCAAGAGACACTATGTCATTTGGCGCGATCTTCGAGCCCTTCAGCAACCCTTCTGTAGTCCTAGTCCACTGTGCCGCTTCCATAGGAGTTTCAGTCCCCTTGAACTCTAGGGGCTTAATCGTCCTGAAATCCGAAATGGTCCCAGCTTTAGGAACAGCTGCGACATCCAATCTTTCCAGTAGCTTTGCAGACACAGCTTGGGAAAGTTGGATTTATTGGGTGTTGGCAGCCAAGATTTTCTGAAAACTTTCCATTGTGTCTGTCGGACGCATCTCGGTGGTTTCCGTTTGCAATGTGTCGGGATTTGGTGAAGAAGACATTTCCTAAATATTAAGGATGGGAAATTCTTAATGCAAAGTTTAAAGGAGAAACTTAAAGAACTTAATTGCTAAAGGAGATAAAAGGCAATCGCAAATAAGATAGTTAAAGCCAAAAGAAGCATATTTTATTCATTCACAAAAGAGGATTACAATATGCTTCACAAGGAAGTCCTTACGACTTCTATACTCTAACCCTATACAAAACTATATACATCTGTTGTAATTTCTAAAATATTATACAATAGACAAAAAATTTCCCTCTACACCTCCACATCATATCTTCCTACATATACATATACATATATCTGCTGATCCGTCAAAATGTTGTACATCAGACAAAAAAAACTACCCTATTTCCCAGTTATCCTGACTAACCCCTAGTCAGCTTCAGGTAAGTGATCTCCAGAATCTTATCGTAGGGGTTGATCTCTTCCCACTCGCTGATGGTCCCATCATACCCATAAATAAAGGGAGAGGGACCGTCCTTCGCAAGGAAGAATATCAGACGTAATTCCTTCTCATAATAAACTTCTGCTCCATCTTCAATGTCCCTGATCTTGGAACGCAGGCGATGGAAGTAAACTCCAAATACTGGGAGTTCTGCATCGTCCACCACTAACCAGGCTTTCCGGGCGAACTGCTCATAACCGTAGAAAGTTCGGTCACTCCCGTCCCAAAAGATGCTTGGCATAAATCGTACCATGACCTATACCCAAAAATTCTTGAATTAGAAATCTATGACAAGAAACAATACATCATCAATGTTTAAATAAAGTTTAATCAAGATTCATATCCCAAATCCTTCCATAATCCTCGATTCTTTAATTAGGAATTCAATCTTCAATTTAAATATTTCTGTCCTGGGGTAGCTCAAATAAGTCCTTAGAATATCTAATATCTATCTATACAATCTCCTAAACCTATACACTATCCTTAAAGACCAGACCTGCATGGGCCACCAACCAAAAGAGACGTGTCACGCCCCGGTTCCCAGGATAACTCGAGGCACGTGATACTTCTCCCCAGGCTACGCAACTGTACAATGAGTACCGAATTATACCCTGCGATTGTCGCCTGTAAGGTCCGGGATAGGCATAGATATAAGGCATAATCACAGAATTCCACAAATGACCTAACATTCATTTATCCAGAAATATTACATACTTGGTCTAGAATTCATCAAAACACATATTATACATATTTGATTCATTGTCTTCAAACACATAATTTACATAATTGAAGATGTTCACAAAATGAAGCTACATTCCATCCGTTCCACATCATTCATAGAGATCGTTCTCAGTGTACGCCTGATCCACATCCTGATCTTCATCAATCCCTAGTGAACAAAACTAGGTCGTCAATACGACGAGCAAGCCCTCAGTCAAAGGAGAAGTATGAATACGTAATGATGAGACAAGTGAACAAGATATAGTATCTAGAGCAATTAAACTCATACCTTGACATTAGTCAAAAAGTAAGTAATTCTCAATTTAATGTCACAAGGACACGACAAGATCTTTTTAGACCTAAATGCAATTTAGAGAAACTTCTGGATCACACACACTCGCCTAGCATCTCAACAATAACCCCATTTGCCCGGGATCAGGCTCGTACAAAACGGGTTGGTGCTTAGATTCTCCAGTCGTCTGTACTATCACTTATTGATGTGATTACAAGCAAGATAACATCATGAGTGGTTTCCGAATCATCTGGGTCGAGTCATCGCATCATGTGTTATAATCAAGAAGTTCGTATGACTTGGACTTTTCCAAGAATATCGAACCCATTCATTAGAAAGCTGAGCTGAACTCAGGGCCTGGATATCTAATGAATTAATAAGTATTCTGAGCTGAAACTCAGGGTAATGTACAAAAGGATAGCTGAGCTGAAACTCAGGGCCTGGATGTCCAATTACGATCAAGAAAGTGAGCTAAGCCTCACCCCGGATATTTGTACGGCCGCACGAACACCGTACCAGGGACTGATCAGTACGAAAATAAAAAATTATATTGCAAAGAAGTCAGCCGGGTGTGATCCAACGGTTTCTCTCCCAAACCCCATGCAACCTATTCTAAACGTTTAGACTTCAGAGAAACTATCTCTCAAACGGGAGTCCTAGAAGTCAAGTCGCATTCAAATATTAGTTTCATCTTTTTTGAAACTAAAGTAGTCCGAGAAATGTTGGAACCAAGGTAAAATTCTAAAGTATCCAATTGGACATGATTCCAAAAATTCGTCCGATATTATAGGTCGGAGATGGATGGTTCGAAAGGTCTAGAACTTGAGTCAAAAATTTCCAATAAGTCCGAATTTGTCGAAAAATAGGCTAACTCTGGAAATTCTCAAAAATTTCGGCAGAGTCTCCTTTGTATTTACTGACCCGGAAATATTCCAGAACATATAAATACAAAGAATAATAAATGGGAACACCGACCCCTTCGGTGGAGCAACCCTCAACACCGGCAACACGCAAATATAAACCGGGTACGCCGACACCTTCGGTGGAGCAACTCTCAACACCGGCCACGCATTTATATAAAGCTAAAAATAAAATAGCTTTTCTTACCTTGACAAGCAAGCGACATTTATTTTTGGGTAGCAAAGCCTTATCAAATACGCTAAGTAAGTCAAAAACAAGATTAGATTTTTAGTAATATAAAGATTCTAAGAAACTATTATCGACTACGTACTGCATGTAGCTCGTCAAGGATGTATATAAGAAAATTTAAGACATGTAAAGTTAGCACGTAGCTACCCTAGTAGACTGGTATTCAGAAATTATTAATCTAACCATGTCTTTATGACAAAAAGGTATTTTTAAGCCTAATTAAATATTTGGACAGAATTGAAATGGCGAGTTAAATTGCTAAATTAGCACAAGTAACCCAATTCATACAAAATATAATCCCCATATATATATATATATATATATATATATATATATATATATATATATATATATATATATATATATATATATATATTGATTCTCTTTGAAGTGAAAAGGTTAAAGTTCCAAGTTGAACCAAGATTATAAGTTAAATTCTTTAAATATGTCAAAGTGTTGATATACTTGTGTATGTGTATGTCAAGATGTATATATGTGCTAGGAGTATTTATGCGTATACCCATATACATGTACGTAGGTCTCATGCTTAAAGACTAATCCACGGATAATAGCTACATGTATATATATACATACACATAAACACAACAAGCTTTGAAATTCAAAAGTCTACACATGGATCTCTACCAATTCCTAGGCTCATAAGCACATTATATAACTTATGGTTGAATTTTTCCATAGTTACGAAAAATTCAGAATATAATTATACTTGTAATTATCATATAAATCCAAGAATATATGACAATTAGTACGGAACAATTCAAGAGGATGGAGGAGAGAGGGCTTGCCTTGAGTTCTTAGAGTGCTTCCTAGAGGAAGTTCTTCCTAGAGTTCCAATTCAGCACCTAGGGCACAAATTAGAGAATTTGGGGTTAATTACAAAAGCTAGAAATATTTATCAAGAAATTGAAAAGAAAAGGGGAAAGGAATTGGAAGAAAGGAAGGGGAAGAAGAATAAGAAGATGAAGAAAAAGGGGGGTCGGCCGGTGGCCGACCGGGCGGCGGCGCCGGCGCAGCAGCCGCGGCATACGCAGCAGCAGTAGCAGCAATAGCGGCATAAGCAGCAGCCGCAACAATAGATTAGGAAAGGGGAGGAGAAGTAGAGAAGAAGAATAAAAGAAGATTGTGAAGAAGAAGAATGGAAAGGAGATGAAGAAGGAGAATTCTTACCTGGTAGTGCAAATGGAGAAGAGTGGTTTTCTCTCTCTCCTATACTTCATGTTTATAAGAGATATTCATAATTTGAAAATACCTAAAATGCCCCTTAAGACTTGTCATGAGGCATGAGTGCCATTTGGCACTCATCCATGCATGTATGCCACATAATCCTCTATGTAAGAATGCAAAATAAATTTTGCATGAAGGCATTTTGAAAGAAAAATTGATTTATTTATTTACACTATACTTTTTTTTGAGAAATAATTATAGGAAAATAATTTTTCGAATGGTTGAAAATAAGTAAAATACCAAAAATAAAATGGAAAATTTAAGGTTATGACATCCTACCCACCTTAATTTAAATTTCGTCCCTGAATTTAATGATAAGAGAGGTAGAAAAGGATAGGTTGCTAAGTACCTTAATCATCAAAGAGGTAGGGGTACAGTCGCCGCATCTCATCTTCCCTTTCCCAAGTAGATTCTCTCGGTGAGTCCTTGTTCCAAGATACTCGAACTAGAGAGATGGTCGTGTTCTTAAGAATCTTCTGCCTCCGATCCAGGATCCCTACCGGCTTCTGTTCAATGCGGAGAGTTGGGCCAACTGTGATTTCCGAATAATCCAGTATGTGACTGGGATCTGGCACATACTTTCGCAGTTGAGATACATGGAAGATGTCGTGAACTCCTTCGAGAGATGGTGGCAAGGCCAATCGATAAGACACGTCGCCAACTCGATTCAGGACGTCGAATGGGCCTATATACCTTGGGCTCAACTTCCCTCTGGTTCCAAACCTGATGGTTCCTTTAGTTGGTGAGATCTTCAGAAATACATGATCACCAGGTTTGAAGTTCAAGATTCTCCGATGCTTGTCTGCCCACATCTTGTGCCTGTCCTGCGCAGCTTGAAGATGACTTCTGATTGCCTTGACTATGTCTACTGTATGTGTGACCAACTATGGCCCTAGAAGTTGCCGTTCTCCGACGTCACCCCAACATATAGGTGATCTGCACTTTCTTCTATACAGTGCTTCAAATGACGCCATCTTGATACTGGCCTGATAACTGTTATTATAAGAGAATTCTACCAGATGCAGATGGTCATCCCATGATCCCTAGAAATCTAGAGAGTACGCTCTCAACATGTCTTCCAAAATTTGTATCATCCTTTCTGACTGCCCATCAGACTGTGGGTGATATCCTGAACTAAACTTCAGGCGACTGCCAAGACTGTTTTGCAAGCTTCTCCAAAACATGGAGGTGAACCGAGTATCCCTGTCTGAGACGATACTTACCGGCACCCCATAGTGACTAACAACTTCCCTCATGTACATATCCGCTAGATGCTCCGTAGATTGTCCAACTCGGAATGGTAGAAATCTTGCGGACTTTGTAAGCCTATCCACTATCACCCCGATGGCATTGTTACCTTTTTGTGTTCTTGGGAGTCCTGATACAAAATCCATTGTAATATGCTCCCACTTCCATTCAGGTACTGGTAGTGGTTGCAGTAGTCCAGCAGTCCGTTGGTGCTCAGCTTTCACTTGTTGGCACACTAAATATTTCGAGACAAATTTAGCTATCTCCCGCTTCATTCCATGCCACCAAAAATTTTGTCTCAGATCCTGGTACATCTTCGTACTCCCAGGATGAATGGAGTACTGAAAACTATGTGCTTCAGTCATTAGCTCAGTCCGGAGTTCTCCAAATGGTACACACAAACGACTCCCGAACCTCAAAGATCCATCAGAATGCTTCATCAATCCAGTTTGTACCCCAGCTTCAGTTTGACTCCATAGTTTTTGTAGCTTCACATCCTTCTTCTGTGCCTCCTTAATTTTCTCTACTAAGGATTATTTCACTTAACAAAATACCTTGGGAAAATTGGCTTTTGAAAATAAAATAAGAAAAAGTACAAGAAGTACAAATTTGATTCTGGGGAAGTATTGCTATGGAAGTTTGATTCGTAAATGATCACTTTGTTCCTTGGACCATATGATGATGATGAAGATCACTGCTTGAAGTAGAACAACTGGAAGAACTAAGTCACCAGAAAGGTATCGACGCACTTGGGCACTGATGGCGAGGTCGAATGCTTTCCTGCTTTGCTTCACTCTGTTCTGAAAGAAAAGTTGAAGAAGAATGCTCTGGAGAATCAAAATCTCTAAGTTCTGATCTCTGTATTCTCTCCTCTCTGTCTTTTTTTGTCTCCCCCCGTATTATGAGAAAAATAAGTCTATTTATAGACTTGGGCTCTTGTGCGTAAAAACTCAGCAAAAGTTCTATCTTTACGCTAACAACTGCCATCCATGATCGAAGCCATCCTCTGCATATGTTAACGTGTGTCCCATCACTTCAGTAAGAATAGGATGCATGTACACACGTTCTTCGAGAAGAATGGCATGAAAGCCACGTAAGCAAACCACGTTCCAAACTGGTGGAGGAGAATAGGGCGTAAAAATAGCCCCAATGTACTCTAAGCGTAAAGCAGTAGATTTGGCGTAAAATAGCCCTGACATAGACTTCCCGCATAAAGTGGTTATTAAATAACCTTGAGCGTAAAAGCAGCTCAAATAGACTTTACGCACACGTCGACTGTTGAGCGTAAAGGCTCGTATAATCTTCGTGCGTAAAAGAAGCCGTAGTGTGAGCGTAAAGTAGCTCAATCCACACACTAAATGACAACATTGGTCTCTGTATAAAAACAAATCCCTTTGTGATATATGCCATCATTAATATCTCCATGTCAGAGTTTGCATTAAATGCGAGATTTGACAGCTTTGTCCAGCGTAAAAGTGGCTGCTCTGTCCTTGGCGTAAAAATCATGGGTGTAGACCCGAGCGTAAAATGATCAGCCTGCTTAGGCGTAAAGCGATTAGCCTAGTCTTGGGCGTAAAGAGATTACTTGCTCTGCTAGGCATAAAGCAGATCACTTATGAATGAGATGACTCTTTCTTTGAAGCACTTTTTACGCTCCTACAAGACCCCCTTCAAAGTTTTCAAATATCTCTAAAATTTGAAACACTTTGAATAGAAGCGTAAAAGTTAAAGTTTGGTGAGTCAGCGTAAAATTCGGGATACGCAACCGTCATCTGCATAAAAGCGGGGATATCCAACAGTCGACGTAATTATAGGAATATTCAACAGTCGGTTTTGAATCTCTCTATAAATAGGTCTTTTCAGAGAGAGAAAACACTTTTACTCATCTTCTTGAATTCCTTTGCCCTTTCTTTCTTCGAAACTCTGATCTGATGGCTCCTAAGAAATCATCTGCCGTCGGTAGCAAGGGGAAGAAACCTGCCATTGATTCGTCATCGGTTGATCATGTGAAAACCCTTGTTCGATCATCAACACCACACCGATAACCCAACCCGGCCGTAGCTCCGCCTATGACGGGTAAAACCCTATTCTCTGGCTGGAAAAATTCGTCGAGGAAGAAGAAGATAACCCAAACTTTCAGCTTTTTACGCCCACATTGTACGTGTTAGCATAAAAACTGAAATAATAACATACGCCCACGTTGTGCGTGTTAGCGTAAAAGATAAAAAAGATTACACCCACGGTTACAATATGAGGGGTAGTCTGAGGTGGCCTAAAGAGGGCAACGTTGAAGAGCCTATCAGGATAGCCCCTGACATACCAGACAATACTGCCGTTATAGATGAATTTCTGGCAGTAATTCCCAGAGGAGCTGGGGAAGTAGCCGCGGGACCAATAATTATTGGAAAGCCCCGCAAACGAAAACAGAACACAGCTACCACTTCTCCGGTGAAATCTCTAGAGAAGAAGAGAAAATCTACCGCCCAAGGGCCTTCCAAACCAAGAGCCCACACTCCAGAAGATGACATTTCGATTGAAGAAGATCATCTTGTCGGTTCTTCCTCAGTCCACCCTGGAGAAGGATCTTCAGCCCCTCCACCAATACTTGGCTCAGGAACTGTAACACTTTTGTCGCCTGAACGTCTTAGCACCTCACTCCATTTATCTTTGCCATCCAAGGCACAAGCTACAGAAGGTGCTACTACTGTATCCACCACTGATCAAGACCGCATTCCATCAGACGAGCCAGCTCTTGACTTCGAGGATGATGACTGGGATGGTAATTATGATACATATCTTGAAAAAATGCACATATTCCAAGTATTATACAAAACCTATACGGAATTATATATCATGATTTTGTATACTAACTTATTCTGTTTGTTTTGCAGATGTCATAATTGTACCAAAGCCTATGGTTCCTCCTCCTCCTCCTCAAGAAGAAGACATTTATAAGGAAAATGAGGAATCTGAAGAGGGAGCTTCTTCTTCAGAAGACGCAGAAGTCGAAGAGGAAGAAGTACAAAAGCATGAGATGGAGCCTCAAGAAGAACATCCTCTATCATTTGTGGCACAACAAACACAATCTGAAGTGTCCTCTCCCGTTGAGGACCAACACAAAGAGAAGACTACAGTCGACCCCGCTGTAGGTGATGATAGAGCTGCTGGAGGAGAACCAGACTTGAACAAAGAATCAGCTGTAGAGAGTCTCACCACAACTGAAGCAGCGGAAAATCCTGCAGATCAATCAGTTGAAGAAGGTGCTGGAGGCATGCTTGAACTTCCAACAGAAACTGGAAAAATTATAATAACATCCTCTACTGTCGTTACTGATCCAGTACCAGTTTCTGACAAGCCAATGCCAGAATCTGAATCAGCTCCTGTAGTTGTCACCATATCCACCAACATTACCGCCGCCAGAACTCCAAAAACGGCTGGAGTGATAAATATTGAAAACATTGCTCCTGAGGTTCTTGGGAACCAAATAACAGCAGTAACGTCACCAGCTCCACCCCCATCTGTTGTTACACCGATGGTAGCTATAGATGTTGGAGATACAATCCCTGAAGCTTCTAGGGATCAAGTGGCTATAACGGTAGTAGCAGCAATGACTTCGTCTCATCCTACTGTTGCACCACCAACATCTGCTCCCGATCTCCAAGGAAGAGATCTGTTAGATATTGTTGCCATGCCAAGTTCCAGCACAGAAATGAATTTCCTAGTTGAGATTTATACTGACACATTTTATAAAAGCCTGGCAACCTTGATAAAAATGGTCCTAAATAAGGGCCTCAATTATGAGACTTTGAAGACGGCAATGGCTTCGACCATCAAGAACGTTGCTATGTTCAACGATGCTGAGAGAGACGCCACATTGGAGAAAATTGTGGAAGACCTTGAACAGCCAATCAGAGAATATCTCAAGTTGTCAAGTAAGACTGTGGAAAGTCTTATCGAAGAGGAATATGATGCCTTAACAGCTGATTATCTTGCACGGGAGGCTACATACAATGAATCTTTTCATGAACATTGTCTGAAGGTTGCCAAAGAGAAAGCCTTCTTGACTGGAATAAAGCCCGCACTACATGGTCACAGAGTAGCTTATGATGCTCTGAACATAGATATTCAAAACAAAAATGATGAAATCCACGAAGTCGAGGCAGAGTTAGCTCGTTTGAAGGCTGAAAGGGAAAAGATGATCGAAGCTCGAAATCTGCACCTCACCCAGAGCTCGGTTTTAGAAGAGAAAGCCTTTGGGGCTGAATCGACTATCAGGACCCTTGATGAAGCTAAATAGGGTCTAATAACCACCTTCGCTATACTTTTTTGTATTTGCACCCCTGAAGCTCGACGTGCCGAGGCTACCAAGAAAGTTATGAGCTCTCGTGGTAAGCGGCTAGAAGAACTACAGAAGTTACTTCTAGATATTTCTACTCCACCTTGAAAGAGCTCCTTGTAATCTTTTCTCTTACCTATTTTGCAATGTTTCCATAAATGAATGAGAAATATATATTTTGTGATCCTATCGTTTATTTGGAACTTAAACAATAGGTATGAGGTAGAAAATATTTATCAGAGGTTATATGAACATGACAAGTCTTCTAAGCTCAATACATTATATCTATCCAGAGGTAATATGGACATGATAGATAAGTAGATTTAATATTCATCCAGAGGTCTTGAGAACATGATGAAATAATAAATCTAATTAATCAACTGATAAGACAGAAGATTAATTTCTTTTTGAGAGTATACAATACAATCAGAGGTAATATGGACGTGATAGTATGTAATGACTCAAAGAAGAGTAGATTAATATCTATGCAGAGGTCAAATGGACATGATAGATAAAAAGAAATCTTGTTGTAGAGTATAATACTATCAGGGGTAATATGGACATGACAGTATGTAAGAACTCAAAAAAGAGTAGATTAATATCTATGCAGAGGTCGAATGGACATGATAGATAGGAAAAACACGTAGATTTTAATATTCATCCAGAGGTCTTGAGAACATGATAAATAACAAATCTAACTTTATATACCAACCAATAAGATAGGAAAAAGAGATGAGTAATCAGCTTAACCAAACCTTGGTAGCTGGGGATTAAGAAAACAGATGTCATTGAAGATATATGTCATTATTGATAAGAGAAATGCATGAATCAATATATTTTTCAAGAAAGAGGATATCATCCTCAAGGATCATTCTCAAATGGTTCTAATTCATTATCAGTTTGAACCACATTGACTGAGAATATTTGTCCAGATTCATCTTCAGATTGAATTTCCTCTGAATCTGATGATTGCGAAGAGCTGGAAGAGAATTCTTCTTGTATATTGTCCTTAAACATGTGGGACGGATCATATCCCAACCCATGATGAGTCTTTTGGTAAAACGGATTACCACATAGTGGTAGTCGTCTACCCTTGCCTTGATTGAGACCTTGCATAGTCTTCAAGTCATATCCCATGTTCTGGATAATCTTGATAGATTGTTGACTATACTTGTCAATTCGGATTCTTCCCTTGTCTTTATCCTTCAGCTCATCTGCCTGAGCAACAGGGATATTTCTAGCCAGGCCAAACACAATTTGGCACTTGTTTTTCTTATCAGACGGAACCACGAAATAAGATTCTTCGTGACGTCTAAAAGTTACGCAAGCTTATGATGAAGCGGCCACAGGTAGAAGATAAGGAGAAGATGTTAGGAACCTTTGAGCATAAGGACCAACATCTACATGAGGAGGAAAAGAATTTTTCTTATGATCGATGTATAAAGTTTCTTCTGGCTCAATGTCGCTTTTGTATGGATGACTTTGATTATCAGAAGATAAGGTCATCCTTTCAATAAATTTGACAGCCATGTACTCGAAAAGGAAATCTTCATTGATATCAAAAGGTACAGAATGATCAATATTTACATCATTTACAATTTGACTGCTACGCTTCGGATTAATCATCAGTGGACCATTATCTGTCTTCTGCGTAGTTTTACCAAGATTGACAATCAATGGTGGTTCTGGATCATTCGTACAAGAAGTACGCCATTTGACCTTGATCATAAAAGGTTGAACTTGGCGCTTAGCAGGAATATTTGTTGATTCCTTAGATGAAGTTTGAGTTCTTCCTTTAACCTTGATTATCAGAGGTTGATCATTGACAGATTGGGATTGGATTCGTCCCTTGACTATGATCTTCAAAGGTTGCTCCTCTGGCGGATCTTCATTAATAGACTGATCCTCGGTAGGTGATTGATCTTCAGCAATGTCTGATATCTCTTTCACATGTTCTTGTTTATAAAGCCTTGAATCAGAAAAATAGGCTTCGACACCCTTGAAGGGATTGATATCAGCAAATTCAGTCTTCACAACTCCTTGGGAATCCACGTACTTGAAGCATTGGTGGAGAGTCGAAGGTACAATATTATGCTCATGAATCCACGGTCTCCCCAAAAGGATATTATAGGAGACGTCTGAGTTGATAACATAGAAAGTTACCATGGTTCGAAGATCACCAATCTGAATCTGCAGACGAATCTTCCCCAATAGCTTGCTCTTGCCAGAGTTAAAATCGACTATCGTAGTACTAGTGTAAGTCAAATCACTAGTAGGGATCCTCAGGGGTCTTAGCATACTCTGAAGAATTATGCTAATTGAGGACCCGGGATCAATGTAAATCCTGTCAATTTCAGTAGATCCAATATACCCAGTGTAGCACAAAGGTCTATCATGCTTGTTATGCTTCAACAGCATATCTTCTTGTGTAATGGTGATGTTGGGAATTGTTTCCATCACACTATGACATTGTGGACATGATACTGGTATATTATCAGGAGTCTTGAGTTGAGCCAAGCATGAACCTGCTTGAAGTAAAGCTTCACTCAAAGTCTCTCTGCTTTCTGTGGAAAGGCGAAGCAACTCAAATATAGATAGTCTAGCCGGAGTATTGGCTAACTGAGCTAGAATATCAAATTTGTAAGGCTTCATCACTAACCCCTGACTGGAAGCAGACTTCAATGGGACGTCGAAGCGTACTGCTTTCTGTTTCCCCTTTTCAACCACAGAAGGTTTAGCAGGAAGAGGAGAAGGTTGAATTGGTAGTGTCTCCACTACGTCTTCAGCTTCTTTGGAGAATCCCTCATAGTCTTTATGGTACTCTTTTCCGGATCTTGTACCAGTAAAAGTTTCTTCTTCAGACTCAGGAGAAGGAAGTACCATATTACAGGATTTTGTCTTCCCTCTCTTAGCCTTCTTCTTGTGTGGATTGTTATGAGGAACTTTAGAACCCAATCCAACAGTAGAATTTTGACTTTGAATCTGTAAAGGAAGTCGTATTCCTTTATCACAATTCAAACATTCTGCCTTTTGAAAGTCATAACCCATCTTCTTCATGAGATGAACAGATTGCTGACTATACAAGTGAGTGGGCAGCGAACTTTTAATAAGTGTCTCAACAGAAGAGGAAGAGGCAGGACTTTCTGTAACCACAGAAGAATGAAGAATAGATGTCACTGTAGTTACGGGAGGAGAAGGATTCGGGATACGAGGAGAAATCCCTGTCGGAGATTTTTCATAAGCAGCAAAAACTTGTTGTGCTCGATATAAAGGAACACTATTCATGGCTAACCACTGTTGATGAGTAAGCTTGAGCTTGGTAGGAGGAGCTAGACTTGGAGGACAGATGTTCAGTCCTTTTAGTCTATCTTCTAAAGGAAGGCCATCCCATAGGTGATCCAAGTCATCGGGATCTGGAATAACATGAGAAATCATGTTGCAGGTTCTGACTTTCTTGCCCTTCTTAGATTTTGAAGTTTTATCTTTATTTTCCAACTCAGGCACTAAGTCAGGATATACCCACATGATTTCACCATTCTTTAGTGTAAGCGGTAGTAATCCTGCATTTTCTTCTCTAGCAGGCGGGATATTCATGATCTTCATCGTCGCCTTCGGAATTGGGATAATTCTATCTGGGACTTGCTGTGGAGGAAAATCTCCGAACGGAAGAGAAACCATATTGGTCGTAACTGTATGGTCATCATTGGTTAAAGCAATAGCACCACCATTTATCAGCTCTTGGATTTTCTTTTTCACGACATAGCAAGCACTGGTAGGATGATTGATGTATCTATGATAGATACAATATTTGGGATTATCAGTCAGGTTCACCTCATTAGGCCTCTTTGGCTCCGAAATCTGAAGTTTACTACTCTTCACTAGACATTGAAATATCCCTGGGATATCACTTTCGTCAAAAAAATATTCTTCCTTTGGCCTGAAAGATTCTTGATTGTTCGGCGTCGTTTTGTTCTTGGAAAGATTGACCATAAGAGTATCTTTTCCCCTCACATTACGATTGCCAGGATTATTACTAGGATTACTTTTCTTCCCTTTATCTTCTGAAGTGAAAATCATCCCATGCTCTCGAGCCAACCTACCATTGGTCTCGGCAGAAACTGCTGCTATGATAAACGAAGCCCAATCTGAGAATTGGGAACCCGTGAAAACAGCGATGGATGGTCGCAGATTCATCTTGTATGTATCAATCAATGCTGAATCTGGCATACCAGGAGGCATCTTTAAAGTAGCCTGTCGGAAACGTTCGATGAACGTCCGAGTATCTTCTTTCTCCTTTTGTTTGATTTCTATCAAGGAAGACATGTTCATGTCCATACCTCCTTCATAGAAACGGGAGAGAAATATTGCCTTGAATTCGTCAAAAGACGAAATAGAATTATCGGGTAAACTACGATACCAGTCGTAAGCTGAACCTGTCAGGCACCCGATGAACACTCGAGTGAGAAGAGCATCATTTTTCTGCAAGTGTACAGTCATAATATCAAAATAATTAATATATTGACTGGGAAATGCTTTTCCATCGAACAAAACCATAGATTATGGCTTGAATTTCGGTAAAAAGGGTACATCGTTCCAATGAGGAGGACAAGGTTGCTTGATCCCTAACCTCTGGAGTTGATCTTTGTGCCTTAAAACTTCAAACTGTGCTTTGAGCTCACGCACTGCTTGAATGGCTTCACTGGTTTGTGGAAGCACATTTGATTGAATGGTTGTTGGATGTACCGTAACCCCCACTGGAGGTGGTACATCTTCAGGAATGATGGGATCTGGAGATGCAGAATTCTGATTAACAGCCGGCTCTTGAGTATTCAAAGGTATTTCAGCCCCTTGACTATCTTGAGTTTGTGCTGTTACTGGTACTGGTGTTATTACCGTCGGCTGAGCATTTTGCTGATTCAAAATTATCTGATGCATACTTTGCACCATGTTAAGCATATCTTTCAGTGATTGCTCAACGGCAGTGAGACGTTATTCTGTATTAGCAGATGACGTCTCTGATTCATCTCCAACAGCGTAGGATTCAACCTCTCTTGAAGATACGGAAGGATTTGTATAGAAATATGAATCCACACTATCGGTATCAGACTCAAAAGATTGAGTACCCCCAGCTTCTGAATCAGAAGTCTGCAATTGCCTTTGTCTTCTTGATCGAGTATTCTGATATACTCCTTCAAAGGAATCAAGAAGTCTGTTGAACTGTTGTTGACCTGGAGTTTGGGACATGTTCCGTCTCGGACATCGTCCTCTGTTAGTATGAGATGCCATGTTGACTGATGCATATGACAGCTCATCTTCTTGGTCTTCAGCTTGATTTTGAAGCGAATTAAAACTCAATCGATCAAAAACTGACCGTTTTGAAGCTGAACAACAACAATTGATCACAACCTGATGATATTCACAATGATGTTTTTCTTGGGGGAGCGTCACCGAAGATTGTGAATTCTTATGCTTTTGCATTAGCAATTCACGTAAGTCAGAAGGAGTGGAGGGAGTATTCTTCTTTATCACATTAGGGGTAGAAAAACGTTTAGTACCCTGTGTGTAAAGAAGATTACTAGCAGCATTCGCAGAACCAAATTGTACATTTCTACGCGTTTGGAGTTGTGTGCGTAAATTTTGAGATTTTTTAGCACGAAGGACTCCATCTTCATGGCGCATGATTTGCAAGTTTGGTACTTTGCGTAAAACAGTATAAGAAGGTTGTTGGTGTAGGACAGAAGTTTTACCAACAACATTTTTATGCTGTATGCGTTTAGGTACATTCATATTAGATGTGCAAACATCGTTGTGAATTATATCTACACTGTCACAGACAGGAGACTTACCTTTACGCGTAAAACATAAAAATTGATTATCTACCACGTCACAGACGGGAGATTTTGTTTTACGCGAGGAGCGTAATTTGTGTGTGTCTACCACGTCACAGACGGAAGACTTATTTTTACACTCAGAAGCATTAGAATCTGCCACATTACAAATGGAAGACTCATTCTTATGCCTTGAGCGTAAAACTTAGTTTTTACCCAGTGGGCGTAAAACCTGGTTCTTACGCAGTGGGCGTGGAACCTGATCATCTACACCGTCACAGACGGAAGACAGATTGTCACGCTTAGAGAGCGACGCCGAAGTAAGGACTGCCTCGTTATGAACGGGAGCCCCTACGACAGGAGAGGGAAGAATTCCCTTGTTATCAGAAGCAACAGAGAGATCAGCAGCTACTTTGGACTTTGGAATCCAAACTTTTCGTGCTTTGCGAGACTTTTGAACATTGGAGCAGCAAGAACCACCCCCAGTTCGGAGCATTTCTTCGTAGGCAGTCTGGTCAAAGTGCACAACCAGAGTCTTCTTGGTCGAACAGACCGAAACATCATCATATTGAACAATTGCCTCCTCGTCAGAGGAGAAGGTCGTCCCCAGCAGAGTCGCCATTTTTGTTTCACTTAACAAAATGCCTTGGAGAAATTGGCTTTTGAAAATAAAACGAGAAAAAGTACAAGAAGTACAAATTTGATTCTGGGGAAGTATTGCTATGGAAGTCTGATTCGTAAATGATCACTTTGTTCCTTGGACCATATGATGATGATGAAGATCACTGCTTGAAGTAGAACAACTGGAAGAACTAAGTCACCAGAAAGGTATCGACGCACTTGGACACTGATGGCGAGGCCGAATGCTTTCCTGCTTTGCTTCACTCTGTTCTGAAAGAAAAGTTAAAGAAGAATGCTCTGGAGAATCAAAATCTCTAAGTTCTAATCTCTGTATTCTCTCCTCTCTCTTTCTTTTTTGTCTCCCCCCGTGTTATGAGAAAAATAAGTCTATTTATAGACTTGGGCCCTTGTGCGTAAAAACTCAGCAAAAGTTCCATCTTTACGCTAACAACTGCCACCCATGATCGAAGCCATCCTCTGCATATGTTGACGTGTGTCCCATCACTTCAGTAAGAATATGATACATGTACACATGTTCTTCGAGAAGAATGGCATGAAAGCCACGTAAGCAAACCACGTTCCAAACTGGTGGAGGAGAATAGGGCGTAAAAATAGCCCCAATGTACTCTAAGCGTAAAGCAGTAGATTTAGCGTAAAATAGCCCTGACATAGACTTCCCGCGTAAAGTGGTTATTAAATAACCTTGAGCGTAAAAACAGCTCAAATAGACTTTACGCACACGTCGACTGTTGAGCGTAAAGGCTCGTATAATCTTCGTACGTAAAAGAAGCCGTAGTGTGAGCGTAAAGTAGCTCAATCCACACACTAAACGACAACATTGGTCTCTGTGTAAAAACAAATCCCTTTGTGATATATGCCATCATTAATATCTCCATGTCAGAGTTTGCATTAAATACGAGATTTGATAGCTTTGTCCAGCGTAAAAGTGGCTGCTTTGTCCTTGGCGTAAAAATCATGGGTGTAGACCCGAGCGTAAAATGATCAGCCTGCTTAGGCGTAAAGCGATTAGCCTAGTCTTAGGCGTAAAGAGATTACCCGCTCTGCTAGGCGTAAAGCAGATCACTTATGAATGAGATGACTCTTTCCTTGAAGTACTTTTTACGCTCCTACAAGGATGATTGAACTTGTAAACTTTTCCAAATTCCATCTGCAACTGGGCATATCACTTCAATCCCCATTTTTCTAAGATCATCCAATATCTCCTTGGGTGTGTTCATAAAGAAAGCATCAGGCCTCCTACTCAGAGCATCTGCCACTTTGTTTGCCTTGCCTGGATGATACTCCAACTCCATATCAAAATCCTTATGCAACTCGAGCCATCTACGTTGCCTCATATTTAGCTCCTTTTGGATGAACACATATTTCAAACTTTTATGATCTGTGTAAATCTTGATCTGCTCACCATACAAGTAATGCCTCCACAGTTTCAGTGCAAACACAACAGCTGCTAACTCCAGATCATGTGTTGGATAGTTCCTCTCAAGAACCTTCAACTGTCGCGAAGCATAAGCGATAACCCTTCCGTGCTGCATCAGTATACAGCCCAAACCCTTGCCAGAAGCATCATTGTAAATCTCGTAACCTCCTGATCCTGTGGGTAAAGCTAGTACTGGTGCTGTGACAAGTCTTTCCTTTAATTCCTCAAATGCCGCTTGACATTTATCAGGCCAAACAAATTTTTCATTCTTCCGAGTCAATCTAGTAAGCGGCTCAACTATTCTGTAAAAGTTCTCTACGAATCTTCTATAGTATCCAGCTAAACCAACAAAACTTCGAACTTCAGCTACATTCTTGGGAGTAGGCCATGATTTAACTGCTTCTATTTTCTTAGGATCTACCGTTATGCCTTCTCCACTGACTATGTGTCCCAAGAAAGGAATTTCTTTTAACCAAAACTCGCATTTACTCAGCTTCCCATACAGCTTCTCCTGTCGTAGAGTCTCAAGTACTATCCTCAAATGTTCTTCGTGCTCCCCCTCATTCTTCGAGTAGATCAATATGTCATCAATGAATACGATCACAAATTTATCCAAATATTGATAGAATATTTTATTCATCAGATCCATGAATATGGCCGGAGCATTTGTTAATCCAAAAGGCATGACTTGGAACTCATAATGTCCATATCTAGTTCTAAAAGCAGTCTTTGGTATGTCTTCTTTCTTAATCTTCACTTGATGATAGCCTGATCTGAGATCTATTTTGGAAAATACAGTTGCTCCACCAAGTTGGTCGAATAATTCGTCGATCCTAGGGAGTGGATATTTGTTCTTGATTGTCAGTTCATTTAGTGCTCTATAATCTATCACCAATCTCAGGCTTCCATCCTTTTTTTTTACAAATAGAACAGGCACTCCCCACGGAGAAACACTAGGCCTGATAAACTCCTTAGCTAGCAATTCCTTGATTTGTTTATTTAATTCTGCTAGTTCCTTCTTATTCATTGGGTATATCTTTTTAGCAATAGGGGCTGCTCCAGGAATTAGATCAATGCTAAATTCAACTGCCCTATCCGGTGGCAATCCGGGTAATTCATCAGGAAATACATCCTTAAACTCATCTACAACCCTTGGCCATTCCTCTATTACTTGGTTCATGAGACTCCTAAGTTCAAACCTCTCTAACTCTTCTTTGTCAAACTCCTTCTGAGCTCTAACAAATTCATGCAACTTCCTACTAGGTAAGGAAAACTGAACTTTTTCTTGTCCACAATCAATGATTGCTGAGGTTGCTATTAACCAATCCATTCCAAATACTATATCATAGTTGTCCATGGAAAAGACTAATAGTCTAGTTCGGAAGCTTGCTCCTCCCATTTTGATTGGACAGTTTCTACAAATTTGACTCACTTCTACTACACCATTGCCCGTAAGGATTTTTAATTTTCTAACTAGAGGTTGAGTCTCAATATTATACTCAGTTATGAATGATACAGATATGAAAGAATGAGTAGCTCCAGAATCAAACAATACTGATGCAGGGCTAGAAGAAGCGAGTATAGTACCTGTCACCACGTCTCCCGCAATTCTAGCTTCATTGCTATCCATCATAAAGGCTTGACCGTGATTCTTCTTCTTTCTGTTGTTGTGATTCTGATTAGCCTTTTGAGCTTGATGGAATTGATGCGCCTGTGGTGCCAATGCCGGTCTCTGCTGATATCCTGTAGGGGCATGACCTTGTGCTTATGGTGCTGCAGCAGCATTAAACCTGGGCTCATTGCTTTGAAAGAAATGCCTTTGTTGAAAACCCTGGTTTGCAGCTCTTGGTCCCTGTGCATTATTCTGTACTGCAGACCTTCTATTGTTCTAGGGACATTGGTTCAACCGGTGGTTGGAGGATCCACACTTCAGGCACTTCCCTTGAAGTCTTCTGCAGTTATTTTTTGTATGCCCGGACTTCCCGCAGTAAGAACAGCTTAGCGTGACTCTATTCTGCTCATGCTGAGCACACTTCTGTTGTCCTTGTCCCGGGGTCCTTCCTTGAGGTGAGCCGGTCTCCAGACTCCGCTTTTGTCCTACAGCCTTCGAGTTGATCTTATCATTTTGCATCCTTTCTTGGTCTCTTGCAGTTTCGACCACTTCTGCGTAAGTCTGACATCTGTAGGGGGAAACCTTCATCTTCAGCTTATCGTCCAGCCCTTCCATGAATCGGACCACCTTTGCCTTCTCCGTAGTCACCATGCTCGAAGTATACCGGCTTAGTCTTGTGAATTCTGCCGAGTATTCATCGACAGATGTCTTATTCTGCTTCAAGTGTAGGAATCTCCTTTCCAGCTCCAACTTGGCACTTGGGGGAAAGAATCTCTCTTCAAATTCTTCCTAAAATTTCTCCCATGATACAATCTCATCTGATTCTTCCGGGTGTAAGGAGCTCCACCAGATATCGGCAACGTCCTTCAGTTGAATCCTTATAAGAGATACTATGTCATTTGGCGCGATCTTCGAGCCCTTCAGCAACCCTTCTGTGGTCCTAATCTACTATGCCGCTTCCATAGGAGTTTCAGTCCCCTTGAACTCTAGGGGCTTAATCGTCCTGAAATCCGAAATGGTCCCAGCTTTAGGAGCAGCTGCGACATCCAATCTTTCCAGTAGCTTTGCAGACACAGCTTGGGAAAGTTGGATTTGTTGGGTATTGGCTGCCAAGATTTTCTGAAAACTTTCCATTGCGTCTATCGGACGCATCTCGGTGGTTTCCGTTTGCAATGTGTCGGGATTTGGTGAAGAAGACATTTCCTAAATATTAAGGATGGGAAATTCTTAATGCAAAGTTTAAAGGAGAAACTTAAAGAACTTAATTGCTAAAGGAGATAAAAGGCAATCGCAAATAAGATAGTTAAAGCCAAAAGAAGCATATTTCATTCATTCACAAAAGAGGTTTACAATATGCTTCACAAGGAAGTCCTTACGACTTCTATACTCTAACCCTATACAAAACTATATACATCTGTTATAGTTTCCAAAATATTATACAACAGACAAAAAATTTCCCTCTACACCTCCACATCATATTTTCCTACATATACATATACATATATCTGCTGATCCGTTAAAATGTTGTACAGCAGACAAAAAAAAACTACCCCATTTCCCAGTTATCCTGACTAACCCTAGTCAGCTTCAGGTAAGTGATCTCCAGAATCTTATCGTAGGGGTTGATCTCTTCCCACTCGCTGATGGGCCCATCATACCCATAAGTAAAGGGAGAGGGACTGTCCTTCGTAAGGAAGAATATCAGACGTAATTCCTTCTCATAATAAACTTCTGCTCCATCTTCAATGTCCCTGATCTTAGGACGCAGGCGATGAAAGTAAACTCCAAATACTAGGAGTTCTGTATCGTCTACCACTAACCAGGCTTTTCGGGCGAACTGCTCATAATCGTAGAAAGTTCGGTCACTCCCGTCCCAAAAGATGTTTGGCATAAATCGTGCCATGACCTACACCCAAAAATTCTCGCATTAGAAATCTATGACAAGAAGCAATGCATCATCAATATTTAAATAAAGTTTAATCAAGATTCATATCCCAAATCCTTGCATAATCCTCAATTCTTTAATTAGGAATTCAATCTTCAATTTAAATATTTCTGTCCTGGGGTAGCTCAAATAAGTCCTTAGAATATATAATATCTACCTATACAATCTCCTAAACCTATACACTATCCTTAAAGACCAGACCTGCATGGACCACCAACCAAAAGAGACGTGTCACGCCCCGGTTCCCAGGATAACTCGAGGCACGTGATACTTCTCCCCAGGCTACGCAACTGTACAATGAGTACCGAATTGTTCCCTGCGATTGTCGCTTGTAAGGTCCGGGATAGGCATAGATATAAGGCATAATCACAGAATTCCACAAATGACATAACATTCATTTATCCAGAAATATTACATACTTGGTCTAGAATTCATCAAAACACATATTATACATATTTGATTCATTGTCTTCAAACACATAATTTATATAATTGAAGATGTTCTCAAAATGAAGCTACATTCCATCCGTTCCACATCATTCATAGAGATCGTTCTCAGTGTACGCCTGATCCACATCTTGATCTTCATCAATTCCTAGTGAACAAAACTAGGTCGTCAATACGACGAGCAAGCCCTCAGTCAAAGAAGAAGTATGAATACGTAATGATGAGATAAGTGAACAAGATATAGTATCTAGAACAATTAAACTCATACTGTAATGTCTGTAGTTCGTATTACGTATCTTGGAATATGTGTACTTATTTTATCTTGTATCGCATATCTCATGGCTTGGCTCGGTTTATTTTGGGTTGGTTCGACTAGGTTTGGGTTGCCTTGGTTCATCATGAACCATGGGGAGAACCCCTACCTACCACCACCACCCTCATTTATATTTCCACCTAACTCTCTCTCTCTTCATTTTATTCTTCTCCTTCACTTCTTCTTCTCCACCATTTACTCTTCCACCTACCAGGAAAGAGAGCTAGGCAAGTGTAAACTTGCTTCATGATGGATCTCAAGTATTATTGTTCTATTATTTTCCTTACTTGAATCTAAGCCTCTTTAGAACTAGACATTTTTGGATTTGATGGATGGATTCTTGTAGATCTAAGTTTGTAACTTTTCGGTTTTCTTAGTTTTGATCTCTAAAACTTGGTTATTTTCGAAAACTATTGGTTCTATGTTGTAGAGAATTCAATTTCATGCAGTTTTGGCTTTTGTTTCGCTTGATTTCGACTTCGGATGAGGAAGTTATGGCCAAAAGCAATTTTTGGTCATTTCTATGTTCATCTGCAGCATGAACCGCATGTCGCAGTTGGCGCATATGATGTCGCAGTTGAGCCGCATGAGGCGCATGTCGCAGTTGGCGCATATGATGTCGCAGTTGAGCCGCATGAGGCACATGTCACAGTTGGCGCATATGATGTCGCAGTTGAGCCGCATGTCGTAGTTGGCGCATATGATGTCGTAGTTGAGCCGCATGAGCCGCATGTCGCAGTTGGGCGCATATGGTGTCGCAGTTGAGCCGCATGAGCCGCATGTCGCAGTTGGCGCATATGATGTCGCAGTTGAGCCGCATGAGCCGTATGTCGCAGTTGGGCGCATATGATGTCGCAGTTGAGCCGCATGAGCCGCATGTCGCAGTTGGCGCATATGATGTCGCAGATGAGCCGCATAAGCCGTATGTCGCAGTTGGGCGCATATGATGTCGTAGTTGAGCCGCATGTCGCAGTTGGCCACATATGGTGTCGCTGAATAGGCCGCATAATGCCTAGTTTGGTTATTTCTAACTGTTATATGTCCTAATTGACTGAATTGTGGCTCGAACTTCTCCCAACTCCCAACGTGGAAATTGTAGATCTTTTCCTTGGCATCAAGAATATGTCACTAGTTATTTTATGCAAGTTTCTCTCATTCATGATATTGTAAGAATAGAACACGATAGTGGCCCGCTGTGGCGCACTCTTGACAAGTAAACTGACATGATATATCTTGGCATGTTGTTACGACTGCCAGCCTGACATGACAAGTATGAAAGACTTGGACACCGTGGGCGATTGTGTTTGTACAAATAAACTAGTACTGTCTTGCATCATGTCTAGGATGGGGACCCCTGAGTACCACGGTCAGGGGTACCTACTAAAATTGACTAAGGATAATTAAATAGAATGATTCAGTAGTCATGAAGAGATTTCCAGCTACAGGCAATCCCGTTATCTGGGCGCATTCAGTGGACTTGTAGCCTACCGACGAGTAGGGCACATTTCTAGCACACAGTCACGTGTTGCATTCTTTCTAAACAGACATTCGACCTGGATAACCGGATGGTCTGCAGGGCTTGTGGCTGTTGGGATAATCTTATTGCATATTGCTAGTACCTAGGCCTGTGATAACCCTAGTTAGTTAAAAGTATCAAGCCGTACTCTTGATTGGCCGTGAATGACTGGATGTAGTTTATTCCATCTTAGTCTTATCATGATCCTGTACAAGATTGTGACATGACATGATTATTGATGCTTGCCTTAACAATAACGATCGGGGGTCCAGTTCTGTTCAGACGAAGGGTTACAACCCCGGTCCTTGTTTGGTTTAAGGGTTGTAACCTGGCTCCCGGAGCAGTTCTGTGTCCTCTCTTCGTTTATTGTCTTATTGCAACCCCATGCCATGTTCGTCATGTTTTACCTTACCTTAATACCATGATTATTTATACTGGCCTTAGCAATAAAGATCAGGGGTCCAGTTCTGTTCAGGCGAAGGGTTACAATCCCGATCCTTGTTTGGTTTAAGGGTTGTAACCGAGCTCCTGGAACAGTTCTTTGTCCTCTCTTCGTTTATTGTCTTCACTGTACCAATAGTATTTGAGACGGATTTCTATTCTGGTGAAGGGCTGCAACCTCGGTCCTTGTTTGGTTTAAGGGTTGTGACCTAGCTACTTGAATGGTTTCCTCGTACTCAGTTTACTGTTGTTATCTCTATTATTATCAGTTCTTTATTTATTATCTTTAATATTCTATTGTGATATGCTGGTTTTAGTTCCTAAGTGAAGCCTCCTTTGTGGCACTTGCTCTTTCTGGGGTCTAACCCAGCTGGTTTTGTATGGCCAGATATCGGAGCAGCACCAGAGGATCTACCTACCCTCCAGCCAGATGGTGAACACCAGGCATAACCCTGGCAATGAGTGGGTTTCTTTTGTTCTCCCACTTTATTGTAAAATTATTCTTTTGAGGCGTTTAGCCGGCGAGCATGTGTTAGCTCGTATAGCACCTTTATTTACTGTCTTCCTACGGGCTGTAACATGATTGACAGATCCTAGGGTTGATCATGTATGACTGAAACTCTTGCTAGTCCTAACATTTTGTACGACTAGCTTCATGATCATCCGAATATGTAATGTATGGGACGCCTTGCTATTATATATTTGGTGCTCTGACATCTTGTATACTGTTACTACTTGCTTGAGATTGAGACAATAGACTTGTTCATGACCATAGGCGACTGTTGGATTGTAGTTAAACCCTCATGTATCTAGACAGCCGTGACCGTATAGCGAGGTGGGTTGCACTTCAATATACGTAGCTGGCTATGTACGCCCCCGCTCTCCAGTATTCTGGTTCTGGGCGTGACACATACCTTGACATTAATCAAAAAGTAAGTAATTCTCAATTTAATGTCACAAGGACATGACAAGATCTTTCTAGACCTAAATGTAATTTAGAGAAACTTCTGGATCACACACACTCGCCTAGCATCTCAACAATAACCCCATTTGCCCGGGATCTGGCTCGTACAAAACGGATTGGTGCTTAGATTCTCCAGTCATCTGTACTATCACATATTGATGTGTTTACAAGCAAGATAACATCATGAGTGGTTTCCGAATCATCTGGGTCGAGTCATCGTATCATGTGTTATAATCAAGAAGTTCGTATGACTTGGACTTTTCCAAGAATATCGAACCCATTCATTAGAGAGCTGAGCTGAACTCAGGGCCTGGATATCTAATGAATTAATAAGTATTCTGAGCTGAAACTCAGGGTAATGTGCAAAAGGATAGCTGAGCTGAAACTCGGGGCCTGGATGTCCAATTGCGATCAAGAAAGTGAGCTAAGCCTCACCTCGGATATTCGTACGGCCGTACGAACACCGTATCCGGGACTGATCAGTACGAAAATGAAAAATTATATTGCAAAGAAGTCAGCCGGGTGTGATCCAACGGTTTCTCTCCCAAACCCCATGCAACCTATTTTAAACATTTAGACTTCAGAGAAACTCTCTCTCAAATGGGAGTCCTAGAAGTCAAGTCGCATTCAAATATTAGTTTCGTCTTTTCCGAAACTAAAGTAGTCCGAGAAATGTTGGAACCAAGGTAAAATTCCAAAGTATCCAATTGGACATGATTCCAAAAATTCCTCTGATATTATAGGTCGGAGGTGGATGGTTCGAAAGGTCTAGAACTTGAGTCAAAAATTTCCAATAAGTCCGAATTTGTCGGAAAATAGACTAACTCTGGAAATTCTCAAAAATTTCGGCAGAGTCTCCTTTGTATTTACTGACCCGAAAACATTCCAGAACATATAAATACAAAGAATAATAAATGGGCACGCCGACCCCTTCAGTGGAGCAACCCTCAATACCGGCAACACGCAAATATAAACCGGGTACGTCGACCCCTTCGGTGGAGCAACTCTCAACACCGGCCACGCATTTATATAAAGCTAAAAATAAAATAGCTTTCCTTACCTTGGCAAGCAAGCGACATTTATTTTTGGATTGCAAAGCCTTATCAAATACGCTAAGTAAGTCAAAGACAAGATTAGATTTTTAGTAATATAAAGATTCTAAGAAACTATTATCGACTACGTACTGCATGTAGCTTGTCAAGGATGTATATAAGAAAATTTAAGACATGTAAAGTTAGCACGTAGCTACCCTAGTAGACTGGTATTCAGAAATTATTAATCTAACCATGTCTTTATGACAAAAGGGTGTTTTTAAGCCTAATTAAATATTTGGACAGAATTGAAATGGCGAGTTAAATTGCTAAATTAGCACAAGTAACCCAATTCATACAAAATATAATCCCCATATATATATATATATATATATATATATATATATATATATATATATATTATATATATATATATATATATATATATATATATATATATATATATTGATTCTCTTTGAAGTGAAAAGGTTAAAGTTCCAAGTTGAACCAAGATTATAGGTTAAATTCTTTAAATATGTCAAAGTGTTGATATACTTGTGTATGTGTATATCAAGATGTATATATGTGCTAGGAGTATTTATGCGTATACACATATACATGTACGTAGGTCTCATGCTTAAAGACTAATCCACGGATAATAGCTACATGTATATATATCCATACACATAAACACAACAAGCTTTGAAATTCAAAAGTCTACACATGGATCTCTACCAATTCCTAGGCTCATAAGCACATTATATATCTTATGGTTGAATTTTTCCATAGTTACGAAAAATTCAGAATATAATTAAACTTGTAATTATCATATAAATCCAAGAATATATGACAATTAGTACGGAACAATTCAAGAGGATGGAGAAGAGAGGGCTTGCCTTGAGTTCTTAGAGTGCTTCCTAGAGGAAGTTCTTCCTAGAGTTCCAATTCAGCACCTAGGGCACAAATTAGAGAATTTGGGGTTAATTACAAAACCTAGAAATATTTATCAAGAAATTGAAAAGAAAAGGGGAAAGGAATTGGAAGAAAGAAAGGGGAAGAAGAATAAGAAGATGAAGAAAAAAGGGGGGGTCGGCCGGTGGCCGACCGGGCGGCGGCGCCGGCGGCGCAGCAGCAGCCGCGCAGCAGCCGCGGCATATGCAGCAGCAGTAGCAGCAATAGCGGCATAAGCAGCAGCCGCAGCAATAGATTAGGGAAGGGGAGGAGAAGTAGAGAAGAAGAATAAAAGAAGATTGTGAAGAAGAAGAATGGAAAGAAGATGAAGAAGGAGAATTCTCACCTGGTAGTGCAAATGGAGAAGAGTGGTTTTCTCTCTCTCCTATACTTCATGTTTATAAGGGATATTAATAATTTGGAAATACCTAAAATGCCCTTTAAGACTTGTCATGAGGCATGAGTGCCATTTGGCACTCACCCATGCATGTATGCCACATAATCCTCTATGTAAGAATGAAAAATAAATTTTGCATGAGGGCATTTTGAAAGAAAAATTGATTTATTTATTTACACTATTTTTTTTGAGAAATAATTATAGGAAAATAATTTTTTGAATGGTTGAAAATAAGTAAAATACCAAAAATAAAATGGAAAATTTAAGGTTATGACATATATATAGAAAGATTTGAAAAGAAAAGAAAAAAAATTGATTTAACACTATGGGTGGTCGGCCCCACCCGACCAACACAAGTGTTGCAGCCACATGCGTTAGAGGGAGGGGCCCAACCCTAATAAAGTAGGCCAACAACAACAGCAGCCTTATGCTGAAGTTGGCCGACCCCCCTTAAGAACTCTATTGTAGCCGACCACAAAATTCTTCCCCTTTATATATGATCTAAACCTTAATAAATCTTCTTCTCTCATCCTCTCTCCTCCGCACACCCCATACCATCTCTTCCTCCTTCCTTTTCTCTCATCTGCGTAAGCCCCCTCTCCTCGACAAAGCCCGGACGAACACAGCGACACTGTACTCGCGAAAAAGACGACGAAACCATCGACAACCACAGCAACAGCGAGGCCGAGGTACTCATCTTCTGTCCTCGTTTTCTCCCACCTCGTTTAATCGTTTTTTTAATCTACGAATTTCTACGCGTAGCCCACAAGACCCTCTAGTATTCCTTTCAAATAAGTTTTATTTATTATCCAATAAATTGTAGGTTTAATTAGATTAAAAATCACGAAAAATCAGTTTTTATAAACCTTAAAACCCCGGTACGACGTGCGTCCCGCCAATCCGGCGACATGGTCATGAATCGAAAGTACCTAAAGGTCTGTATCGACTTCGTGGACGTGCGGGCTTTGACGGAATTCAAATTGGTCGCGTGTGCGCGACGAATTTGATCCGTATCCGTCATAATTTTTCGTATCGGATTTTTTCAAAATTTTCTAATTACTTTGTGCACACTCATCAAATCGCAACAAAACTTGCGCCATTGGACTCAAAATATTTTTCTGGTCCTGTGAGCCAAGTTTGGTCCGATTCTGACACCGTTGACCGGGACGCCATTTTGGCGGGCCCATAATCCCATTCAACGGACGATTTTGTGTACGGCCCACCGGAATCCAAAATTGGACATATCGTTGGGTTCGTCTCATCAAAATAAATTTGTAGACATGTAGTTTGACAATTTTAGAGACCGTAGGTTCTGGCACATTTTTCGGTGTAAAGTGGGTCCAACGACGGACACCATTTTGACCCAAAATTATCGTTTTGCCCCTATATCCAGAATTGGACTTATGTGTAGGCGTTTCTAGTTAATTTGACCATTCTGAGAACGTTGGTAATGTCTGTTTCAGCATTAGGAGACAGTTGTGCGAGTTGACCGTTTGTGGCTCATTGAGTGGGTTGTAGTTTCAATTTTCTCAGCTCAGGACAGCAGGCAAGTACATTCTCTGATAGTTTTCATTGCTTTGATATCTACTATATCTGATTCAGTTGTAGTGTTATAATTGATTCTCGACACGAGGATACACGGACTAGTATACGTGAATCTCGTCATGAGATGTCATTCCCGGTTTACCTGGTATATGAGTACATTATTTGATATTGTTTCCTGTACTTGTATAGACACCGATTTGGGAGTGGGCTAGCCCCCTGCTCTTCGAATCCTGTGTCATAACCTGTCATGTCTGGATTCATTATACTACTCGTGGATGGGGAGTTATTAGAGGTTATGTGATCATACCCCTACTTGTTTATTACTTGTGCATAGCTCCACCCTCACCACACGTAGGGTGTAGCCTGACCTTATACTACTTGTGCATAGCTTTCCATTTTGGCTGGCCTGATCCCTACACTATTATACTACCTGTGCATATCCGGTCAAATGGAACAGCCTGATCTTAACCCAAGCCGATCACATAACGCTCTAATATCTCATGTCACTTTATTTTTATGTTTACATCATACTTGTCATGACCCGTTACCCAAATTGTTGGGACGGGCCGAGCCATGTCCAGCCTACGCTTGGTTAAAGCGTAGTAAGCTGTTCTAAGAATAGACAATAAAGGATCTAAGTTGCTAACAGTTCTAAAATCACATTTAAAGGTTCATCACAACACAGCATCTATAAGCGAAAGTAAACAAGTACAGACTTAATAATACACTTCAAAGAATCTAACTGGAGACAAAGTCCAGTATCCAAATAGAAATTCAAAACAAAGTCTAAGTCTCAAAATACATAAAAAATATCTAAGTAAGGTTTCCCGCTGGGGCCTCTTCTGGAGCTAAGGCCAGGTCCTCAAATCAGTGCCATAATATGAATCACATAGCATTTTCTCCTCGAAAAGTGAACCTACAACGTTATCCTGTCAGGACGGGAGCAAGTACAACCTCTACAACTAAAGTACTGAATATATAATGAAAGAGATGTACAACAAGAAATATGGTGTGATAAGTCTATAAAACAGGAAATACTGGAAACATGGCCTCATGGTACAACTGGGATCACAGTATCATAGTAACATAGGGAACATGGCATATCTGGAATTATGGTATGACTGGAATCACAGTATCATAGTAATATAGAGAACATGGCATAACTGGAATCATGGTATGACTGGAGTCACGGTAAAAATACATTTGTCAAGGTGACACATGTATATCTAATGTTTAAAACTGGAGCAGGTACGTGATCGGTCAATAGGTGTACAATGCGCAGGGGCACATGTAAATAAAATGTACTTTCGTACAAGTCACAAGCGATAGATGTACATACGCACAAATCCGCGGGGTAGGCCTACGACAAGGTATGCATGTAAAATGCTATCTTGTTCGGTACATACGTCACGGTAGAAGGGGCATGATCACGTACTTAACTATCAGTTTTCTCTTAACCCGTTTTTATTAACATGTGAGTGATACGAGAACAGTATAAAACATGTGAAAGATACTAGAAGTAGTATAAGCATGGTAGGTACTGAGAGTAGTATAAAACATAGTGGATATTCAGAGCAGTTTTAAAGCATGACATGTACTGAGAACCAGTAAGAAGCAGGTGAAGATATAAGAACTGTCCTAAGCATGTTAGGTACTGAAAATAATATATCATGTAAAGATTTTAACTTGCTACCTCAAGGATCAGTATTTTAACCGGGTTAATACATGTTCTAGCATTAAAAGACAGTAAATGAGTTTGTAGATGTACTTGCCTCGAGCAAAGCAAGAATACTAGTATGAAGATATAGATGTCCGGTGTCCTATCAATAATGATATACAAACTCAGCCTCTAAGTTATGATTAAGATTACACTAGTGGTGTGACACGACTCCTAACTGGATACTAGCCAAATGGAGACCTAGCATAAAAGTCAAATGTAGGGTGACACTATATTCAAACTAATTTTTTAGGGCCTTTACACTAGTGTAGGGTGAGGTCCAAGACTACAATAACTCAAATCAACACAAAACTTTGCAAGTCGTAACTACTCAATAAATAAATCAAACTGTACACCGAGTTCCAACAATTTTTGAGATAGATAAAAAGCTCAACTATACATAAAATACAGTACCAAAATGATCCTTGTTAATTATAGAAATTTATACTAATTTTTCTGGAATTTATAAACCCTCATAAATATTTATTAAAATCACCAAACACATGTATCCTGAAAATGAGTTCTATTTTTCTATTTTTATAAAATATCAAAATAATTATTAAATACTAGAAAAATTATAGTAAATTAGCTAAATTAACATAGTATTTAAATATAATTTTTTCCAGATTTTTATAGCAATTAAAATATATATAAAAATCCAAAAACAACAAGTAATAATTTCTAGAAAAATAATTAATTACAAATTAAGGATGATACATAAGCAAAATCTACAGATGTTGTCGAATGATAAAATAAATATCTCCAACATGTCCAGAATGGTCAAATTAGCTAGGATAGCCTACCCATAAGTCCAATTTAGACACAGGGGTAAAACGGTAATTTTGGGTTAAAATGATGTCCGTTGTTGGACACACTTTGCACCGAAAAATGTGTCAGGATAGAAATCTACAAAACCTAGCAAATTATATGTTAACGAGTCCAGAATGACGATACGAAACCAACGGTATGTCCGAAATAGAATTTCGATGTGCCGATCTCAAAATGACACGTTGACGCGGACATTTGGAATCCGGTTTGTACCGAAATACGTGCCAGAGCAAATGTCTTCAAAACTTAGCAAATTATATGTCAACAAGTCCAGAATGACGATACGAACTCAACGATATATCCGAAAATGGATTCCGATGAGCCGATCTCAAAGTGATACGTTGACGCGAAAAGTAGGACCCGCTTTGCACCGAAATGCGTGTCAGGGCCCACGTTCTCCAAATCAAGCAAAGTTTATATGAAAACGTTCCAGAACGACGACACGAGTCTACTGGTGGTGTCAGAAATTGAATCCGGAGTCCTGGGTTCAAAAATGGAATTTAACAAGTACAAATTAAAGAATTCGGACGGCCAACTTTGGCGTCGAATTCGACCAACCGAACGTGCTTATAATGAAACGAAACTTAAGGGGCAGGAAGAGGGTTATACCATTTGCGCACAGGAACTGGTAGCGCACCAACCAGAGCTGCGATGACGGAGTTACGAGCTGACGAAGTCGGCTCCACAAAACTGTCCAAAAATAGTTCAATTAAACGGTCAACTTGGTGGCCAGTTTTGAGGTATCAAACGACAAAATTAACGGACGAAACTTGAGGAGAGTGAAGATGTATATACCGAGATGGAGACGGATAAGGAGTTCGTCGATCCAACGGTCGGATCTCTCAAAAATGTGCGCGACGTCGCTGCGACGGTGCGCCATTTTTTAGTTCAAAACTCGCGCGTCACGACAGTATTCCGTTCAAAATGCACGAATAGCCTATTCGGCGCGTCGGAGAAGTAGAAGGTGGCCACGGGGTGGCTCGTCGGAGGATGCCCAGGCGAGGGGGAGAGGCCGGGGGTGCGCGCGCGGCCAGAGGGCTCGCCGGCGGCGGCTGCTGGCCGCGGCGGCACGCGCGACGCGATATGGCACGGCTGCGGCTGTTGCTGCTTTGCACGGGGGCTGTGCGCCTGAGCAGCTGCGTCGGCCGGCCAGGGCGGCGGCGGCACGGTGCAGTTGCGGTAGCGCGGGTAATGGTGAAGGTGGTGGGGGTGAGAGTGTTGGTGGTGAGAGTGGTGTTGATGATGGTGGAGATGTTAATGGTGATGGTGGTGAACTTGATGATGATGATGATGGTGGTGTAGTAGTGAGGAGGAGGAGATGGTGAAGGAGGCTGTGGTGGTGGTGTTGCTCGACTGCTATGGGAGGGGGGTTTCGGCCGAGAGTGGGCTGGGGTGGTGTGTGTGTGTTGTGTAAGGAGAGAGGGAGAGAGTGAAATTTATGTGTGTGTGTGTGTATATATGAATAGAAAGAGCGAGAGTGAGTTAGAATAGAAAGAGAGAGGAAAAAGGTGGTCGGCCACATTGGTGGGGTGGTGTTGTGCTGTGAGGTGGAGGTGAGGGGGTGAGGTGTGTAATAGGAGAGAGAAAGAGTTAGATATATATATATATACAATGCTTCTTCCCAGACCGAATGAGAAACCGCACGTGAACCGACGCCACGTGTCGGTTTCTCTTTGGCCGGAGTTAGCAGGGGGGCAGCGTGTTTTTTGTTTTTATTTTCTGGTCCAATCACGTGCTGACACGTGTCGCGCGGTTTTGTTTTTTCGGTTCACTCTTTCGGTCCGGCAAGACTTTTCCATATATATATATATATATATATATGTGTATATATATATAGGATATTTGTAAAGTAGAGAGAGGAAGTGATATTTCCAAAATAGAAAAAAGGAAAATATTGTGTGGGTATTTGGGCAGTCATGAGAGAACAATATGGAGCTTGGGTTTGGGTTCGGTCGAGCCGGGTCGGGTCCCGAAATTAAATTGGAAATTAAATCAGGTTTTACAGTAGATAATTAATCGGCCTAAATTGACCCGAAAATTGTGCGAAGAAAATAAAGCACAAAATGGAGTATCTGAGTGGGACACGAAGGTCATGGGTAAAGAGCGTCTCGAGTAGATCATTCATGAGTAGTTCTGAGAAAATGACTGGTCTGGCGCTCCTAAATTAAAAGTCACGGTAACGTGCAAACGATGATCAAAGATAAAAGTGGGAATAATTATTCAACGGTTAATTGGTCTAAGTTGACCCAAAGTTGCGCGATACAAAAAGAGCACAGGGGAACGAGTTTAAGTGGGACACGATATATCAAAACGAAGATAATCTTGTCTACTACAAAACTCGTAAAGAGGGTTTACAGAGATTGGCATCCCTGACGCTCCAGAAGTCAAAGTTATGGAAAGGAACATTAATGATCAAAACAATTAAATAATAAAATATTTATCGAAATTAATTCATTCAAAAAATTTAAAATAAACCCTGAAATTCAGGGGGCTTACATCCTACCCACCTTACAAAAATTTCGTCCTTGAAATTAAAAATCATCCAACAGGTCAAACTATAACATGTAGCTGCTTTGGCTACGATACTCAAACTGCTACCTTTGTAATCATCTCTTCTGTTTCTCTTTACAATCTTTTTGGTTCAGGTTCAACAAAGTCATTCTATCATAAACTATGTCATATATCCTTTAGAATCTTCCATACTAACATGGAACCTTAACGTACACCCTAAAATATAGGTCATTCTCTGGACATGTCTATAAACCTACAATGCTTGATCTTCAACCATATTTTTAACCTCAATTGTAAATACTGGATTTTCTTATCGTATCCTAAGTATCCATATTCTATCAATCCACAGACCCTTTGCATTATTTTTCGTCAATCCTTTTATACAGCTTCTCCTTGAAATTATACGTTCAATTCTTATCCTTGGTGTAGACCCTTCTTCTTTTTACTCAACAAGTCCTCCGAATATAAATCCTTGATTTTAAAACTCCCGATTTATTAATTATCAATGTACATATGTCTTTGTCTTGTTCCTTATCTTTTTAACTGATATCTTCCCGATCTCGTACGCAATATTATACCTCATTCTAATTTATTCTATATCAATCCACATATCGATCTACCCTCTAATCACATGTAATTAGTTATAGATAACCAACAAAAATTCTACAAATGCTAAATCCTCAAACTGCTAAGTACAAGATTATAATCCTCAATCCATAGTCACAACAATATAATATCTCATTTTTCCATCTTTAGATGCCCTATTTCGAGTCATACTATCAATGCAATCGTTCTTAATGGTTTCCAAGTCTACTACAGTCAGTCACTTATACTTGTCCTATAAGCTTAATCTAACCAATCCCTAGGAAAAGTATTTATCACAATCACACAATACATGTATAGTTATACTACAGAATCAGTTAACAAGGTTTGGCTATTTCGGTCGTCTATCAAATAGAAGGTAACAAGGCCTAAGACTGGGTCAAGCAATCCATAACAGTGTTCAAACAAGTTAAAGGTCAAGCAAGACGAAAAAGTTTATCGGAATATCTCCAAGAATGGTACGAAGACAACGGGATAATAACGAGAAGAATTACCCAAGAGGTTAACAAAGAAGAGTTAGTCAAGTCATAGGAAAGATGGAACACAAAAATAATTATGTCCAAAAGATAACACGAAAGCAATCCTGTTGGAGAGTCCTAGAGAACCTGTAATCCTTGTTGTGGATGCAGATGGGACAGAGTTAATCAAGACGGTAAAGAATGATAATAAGAATTTATTCTTGCTCATTCGGTCATAACAAAGTGAACCAAGTTGAGATATGACCTGATAACCATACACGTCTTCCTGAAATCATGTTGCCAGAATTTTTGCCACACCAGTAAGCTTAGATGCAATAAACAAGGGAGTCCATAACTAAGGTATACACCCGATAGTCATATCATCTAGATTCCTTACCACGCCAACCGGTATGGCTGCAAGAAAATCTAAATTCTATGAATAGGATAGTATATCCAAAATCAGGCTCTATGTTTTTGTCATACCAACTAATATGGCTACGATAAAATCTAAACTTCATAATTAAAGCAAACATTTACCTTATCAGGATATATCACAATTCAATCTACAAATTTTATCTGGTTGCAAGATCAAAGTCAACAACAAAAATCAGAAATCAATTTCAACAACGAATTAAGGAAGAGCAAATGGAAATAAGCGAAAACAGATTTCAAGGTAAGATTAGAGTGAGATCCTCAGGGGTCATCCCAAGGGTACTATCCTGGTCAAAATTGTAACCCACTGAATTTCAAACAAGAGGCTAAATATAGTAAATGGTCCTATGCTGTGACGAGTTTTCCTATGTTGTAATCCTAGAAATCCTCTAGGTGTTCTAAATGTGTATCCCTAGTGTTAACAAGTTGTCCTAGATCCTAATTGCAGACATGCTTGGTGTAATAAAAAAATTTAAGTCTGGACCTGCATTGGCCGCCACTAAAAACATGTCACGACCCGTTACCAAATTGTTGGGCCGGCCCGAGCCATGTCCAGCCTACGCTTGGTTAAAGCGTAGTAAGTTGTTCTAAGAATAGACAATAAAGGATCTAAGTTGCTAACAGTTCTAAAATCACATTTAAAGGTTCATCACAACACAGCATCTATAAGCGAAAGTAAACAAGTACAGACTTAATAATACACTTCTAAGAATCTAACTGGAGACAAAGTCCAGTATCCAAATAGAAATTCAAAACAAAGTCTAAGTCTCAAAATACATAAAAAAATATTTAAGCAAGGTTCCCCGCTGGGGCCTCTTCTGGAGCTAAGGCCAGGTCCTCAAAATCAGTGCCATAATATGAATCACATAGCATTTCCTCCTTGGAAAGTGAACCTACAACGTTATCCTGTCAGAACGGGAGCAAGTAGAACCTCTACAACTAAAGTACTGAATATATAATGAAAGAGATGTACAACAAGAAATATGGTGTGATAAGTCTATAAAACAGGAAATACTGGAAACATGGCCTTATGGTACAATTGGGATCACAGTATCATAGTAACATAGGGAACATGGCATATCTGGAATCATGGTATGACTGGAATTACAGTATCATAGTAATATAGGGAACATGGCATAACTGGAATCATGGTATGACTGGAATCACGGTAAAAATACATTTGTCAAGGTAACATATGTATATCTAATGTTTAAAACTGGAACAGGTACGTGATCGGTCAAAAGGTGTACAATGTGCAGGGGCACATGTAAATAAAATGTACTTCCGTACAAGTCACAAGCGATAGATGTACATACGCACAAATTCGTGGGGTATGCCTACGACAAGGTATGCATGTAAAACGCTACCTTGCTCGGTACATACGTCACGGTAGAAGGGGCATGATCACGTACTTAACTATCAATTTCCTCTTAACCCATTTTTATTAACATGTGAGTGATACGAGAACAGTATAAAACATGTGAAAGATACTGGGAGCCGTATAAGCATGGTAGGTACTGAGAGCAGTATAAAACATAGTGGATATTCAGAGCAGTTTAAAGCATGACATGTACTGAGAACCAGTAAGAAGCAGGTGAAGATATAAGAACTGTCCTAAGCATGGTAGGTACTAAAAATAATATATCATGTAAAGATTTTAACTTGCTACCTCAAGGATCAGTATTTTAACAGGGTTAATACATGTTCTAGCATTAAAAGACAGTAAATGAGTTTGTAGATGTACTTGCCTCGAGCAAAGCAAGAATACTAGTACGAAGATATAGATGTCCGGTGTCCTGTCAATAATGATATATAAACTCAGCCTCTAAGTTATGATTAAAATTACACTAGTGGTGTGACACGACTCCTAACTGGATACTAGCCAAGTGGGAACCTAGCATAAAAGCCCAATGTAGGGTGAAACTATATCCAAACTAATTTTCTAGGGTCTTTACACTAGTGTATGGTGAGGTCCAATACTACAATAACTCAAATCAACACAAAATTTTGCAAGTCGTAACTACTTAATAAATAAATCAAACTGTACACTGAGTTCCAATAATTTTTGAGATAGATAAAAAGCTCAACTATACATAAAATATAGTACCAAAATGATCCTTATTAATTATAAAATTTATACTAATTTTTCTGGAATTTATAAACCCTCATAAATATTTATTAAAAATCAGCAAACACATGTATCCTGAAAATGAGTTCTGTTTTCTTATTTTTATAAAATATTAAAAGTACTTATTAAATACTGAAAAAATTATAGTAAATTAACATAGTATTTAAATACAATTTTTTCCAGATTTTTACAGCAATTAAAATATATATATATCAAAAAATAGCAAGTAATAATTTCTGGAAAAATAATTAATTACAAATTAAGGATGATACATAAGCAAAATCTACAGATGTTGTCGGATAATAAAATAAATATCACCAACGTGTCCAGAATGGTCAAATTAGCTAGGATAGCCTACCCATAAGTCTAATTTAGACGCAGGGGCAAAACAGTAATTTTGGGTTAAAATGATGTCCGCCGTTGGACACACTTTGCACCGAAAAATGTGTCAGGATAGAAGTCTACAAAACCTAGTAAATTATATGTCAATGAGTCCAGATTGACGATACGAACCCAACGGTATGTCCGAAATGGAATTTCGATGTGCCGATCTCAAAATGAAACGTTGACGCAGACATTTGGAATCCGGTTTGTACCGAAATACGTGCCAGAGCAAATGTCTTCAAAACTCAGCAAATTATATGTCAACGAGTCCAGAATGACGATACGAACTCAACGGTATATTCAAAATTGGATTCCGATGAGCCGATCTCAAAGTGACACGTTGACGCGAAAAGTGGGATCTGCTTTGCACAAAAATGCGTGACAGGGTCCACGTTCTCCAAATCAAGCAAACTTTATATGAAAACGGGCCAGAACGACGCCATGAGTCTACTGGTGGTGTCAGAAATTGAATCCGGAGTCCCGGGTTCAAAAATAGAATTTAACAAGTGCAAATTAAAGAATTCGGACGGCCAACTTTGGCGTCAAATTCGACCAACCGAACGTGCTTATAATAAAACGAAACTTAAGAGACAGGAAGAGGGTTATACCAGCTACATACAGAAACTGGTAGCACGCCAACCGGAGCTGCAACGACGGAGTTACGAGCTGACGAAGTCGGCTCCACAAAACTGTCCAAAAATAGTTCAATTTAAACGGTCAACTTGGTGGCCAGTTTTGAGGTATCAAACGACAAAATTAACGGACGAAACTTGAGGGGAGTGAAGATGGATATACCGAGATGGAGATGGAGCAAGGAGTTTACCGATCCAACGGTCGGATCTCTTGAAAAACGTGTACGAAGTCACTGCGATGGGGAATCATTTTCGAGTTCAAAACTCGTGCGTCACGACGGGATTCCGTTCAAAACGCACGAATAGCCTATTCGGTGCGTCGGGGAAGTGGGCGGTGGCCACGGGGTGGCTCGCAGGAGGTCGCCCGGGAAAGGAGGAGTGGCCGGGGGTGCACGCGCGGCCAGGGGGCTCGTCGACGGCGGCTGTTGGCCGCGGCGGCGTGTGCGGCGCGTGGTGGCGCGGCTGCGGCAGCTGCTGCTTTGCACGGGGGCTGTATGCCTGAGCAGCTGCATCGGCCGGCCAGGGCGGCGGCGGCACGCGCAGTGGCGGTGGCACGGGTGTTGGTGAAGGTAGTGGGGGTGAGAGTGTTGGTGGTGAGAGTGGTGTTGATGATGGTGGAGATGTTAATGGTGATGGTGGTGAACTTGATGATGATGATAGTGGTGTAGTAGTGAGGAGGAGGAGATGGTGAAGGAGGCTGTGGTGGTTGTGTTGCTCGGCTACCATGTGGGGGGGGGGGGTTTCGGCCGAGAGTGGGCTGGGGTGGTGTGTGTGTGTTGTGTAAGGAGAGAGGGAGAGAGTGAAATTTATGTGTGTGTGTGTGTGTATGAATAGAAAGAGAGAGAGAGAGAGAGAGAGAGAGAGAGTGAGTTAGAATAGAAAGAGAGAGGAACAAGGAGGTCGGCCACATTGGTGGGGTGGGTGTTGTGCTGTGAGGTGGAGGTGAGGGGGTAAGGTGTGTAATAGGAGAGAGAAAGAGATATATATATATATATATATATATATATATATATATATATATATATACAGGGGCGGCCCTGGCCCAGGGCTGGCCGGGCGACGGCCCAGGGCCCCCTGACGAAAGGGGGCACCAACATAGAATTGTCTATAATAGAACTAGTATGTATCATATGCCAATTTTTTAACAAAAAAGTATTGTGGTGTAGTGGTTACAATGCTAGACTTGTATTTAAGAGGTCACTGGTTCAAATCTTGACTACAACAAATTTTTGTTTATTTATACTTTTTTTTTTACATTATGTATGGGATCCATTTAGAAAATTTTGCCTAGGGCCCCCAATTGCTCAGGGCCGGCCCTGTATATATATATATATATATATATATATATATATATATATATATATATATATATATATATATATATATATATATATATTAGGATATTTGTAAAGTAGAGAGAGGAAGTGATATTTCCAAAATAGGAAAAAGGAAAATATTGTGTGGGGTATTTGGGCAGTCATGAGAGAACAATATGGAGCTTGGGTTTGGGTTCGGTCGAGCCGGGTCGGGTCCCAAAATTAAATTGGAAATTAAATCAGGCTTTACGGTAGATAATTAATCGGCCTAAATTGATCCAAAAATTGTGCGAAGAAAATGAAGCACAAAATAGAGTGTCTGAGTGGGACACGAAGGTCATGGGTGAAGAGCATCTCGAGTAGATCATTCATGAGAAGTTGGTTATAAGAAAATGACTGGTCTGACGCTCCTAAATTAAAAGTCACGGTAACGTGCAAATGATGATCAAAGATAAAAGTGGGAATAATTATTCAACGATTAATTGGTCTAAGTTGACCCAAAGTTGCGCGATACAAAAAGAGCACAAGGGAACGAGTTTAAGTGGGACACGATATATCAAAATGAAGATAATCTTGTCTACTAAAAACACGTAAAGAGGGTTTACAGAGATTGGCATCCCTGACGCTCCAGAAGTCAAAGTCATGGAAAGGAACATTAATGATCAAAACAATTAAATAATAAAATATGTATTGAAATTAATTCATTCAGAAAATTTAAAATAAACCCTAAAATTCAGGGGGCTTACAATACCTCAGATTACTTTTCGTTGTTTATATTCCAGTTTTATCTTATATCTCACACATGACATGATATCCAGTTCTCTTGTACTGTTTTACTTTCAGTCTTGATATTTCATCTTGTATTTCATTATAATTGTCTCTTATATTATTTGTCAATTCATATGAAACTGATGTTGGTGTTTGTACTTGCTTATATCCTGACAGGATAACCCTCATTGTTTTCCAGAGGATTTAGATGCAGATTGCCCGACCTACTACGGGTTTGGCATAGATGGAGCCTACGACCAGGACCAACCTGTGGACCCGGTGCACGTATAGGACGCACCGCCAGTAATGACCTAGTTTACCTAGATTTTGTCTTGATTACATTCCAGTTTGATACTTTGAGACTTGTAGTATTTATTTTGGGATATTTTTTTATGTCTTGGTTTCTAAACTTGTGATTGCGACACAGCGTTGTTTTAGACTATTTATCTCATCTTTATCTTTATTTTATCTTTATCATCGTGCTTATCTTCCTTAGATTATGTGATTGAATAGTGATTATATTCCTCCGTGCGGAGATGACAGGTTATACTATTGCGTCTTAGATTCTACATATATTCTATATGACCTTTACAGCGTTCTACCGCCGATACTGCGGCGTAGGCTGGACGTACCCACGTGCTCGTGCCCCTAAACAAGGTGCGGGTCATGACATGTTTTTATGGTGGTCCATGCAGGTCGAGTTTATCACTTCTGAATTGTTTTCCTATGCTGGTTCGGTCGTTGATGAGTGAGCAGTAAATCCTTGAGCATTCAAGATTTCATGTCAGAGCCTTGATTGTTGCAGTAATCTCTCAAATCTAGGTAATTCTCCACTTCTTTTAGCTTTCAATTTTAATTTTTGCGTTGTGGTTCCTGTGAGTGAATTCAAGTCCATAGTTACCTGTACATGTTGTTGTTTTATGTGTATAAATGAATATATAGAAGGTTATGATCCTGGTGGATCTCAGAAGGTTCGAGTACTCATAATGAATGGTGAGGGATAATTATGCAAACTGGATCAGTATTTGTAGCAATTGATCTTAGCTGGAGAATGTTAGTTTTTCTCTAAGATTATTCAAGTTATAACTAATCTGGAAATTGGACTGTTGGTTTAAATAAGTATATGTGGACAACAAGAGGATAAGCTATCCCTGGTATCTCTGACTCTGAGATTTAGACTAGGGAAGGAGTGTATTCGAAAGCTGGATTTAGTTTTGTATACTGTTATAGATGTAGCTCCCCTTCCCGAAATTTTTTTTGAAATAATTTATTTTTTATTATTTATTTATTTTAAATGGTGATTTTTAGATTTTATAAATAATTATTTAGTTTATTATTACGGTATATGATTTTAGCCATTGTTAGGAATTTGAGTGCAAGGTGACTAGAAGTCGAGGCACGGATAGTTCAGTGGCGTGCCTTGACTAGTGTATTAGCCATGCCAGGGAAAGCCGAGCCATAGTAATATCCTAACTAGGAAAACCAGACTAAGTTATGACATGACCATTATAAATAGTTTAATTATTCATTATTAATATTATTTGACGTTTAGGAGACCCGGTTGTATCAAACCAGCCCGGACTGAACCCGTACCAAGCCCAAGCCCATGTAGTCATGCGGGACGCCCAGTGACATTCGTGTCGACGTATTTTGGTATGATGGTGTCGTATTCCGTTTTAATGATCTAATGAGTATTTTCTAAGTATTCTCAAGTAAATATTATAAATATCGTTATTAGTTGACCTTCAGTGATATTTGTATAAAATAGGTCCTAGTACATTTTTGGGGATTTTTAGACTGTGCATGGTGGTGTATACACCATTATTTGGTTTATTGAATTTCGTCTTTATTATTATTATTATTTATTGAGATTATTAGTATATAATATAATATAATTATTGATTATATTATTTTTGTCAAATAAATGTTACATATTTACATAAATGGGTCCTACACTAGAAATAAATAATATTGAGGTTTTGTTTAGATTTATGGAGATTAATATATAAGTATATTTATATATATATAAATAAAATAATATATATATATATATATATATATATATATATATATAGGAATATATATAAGATATATGGATGCCTATTAAATAATTGTATATATATATATACTCTTATTATTAAATATAAATAAAGTATATATATATATATATATATATATATATATATATATATATATATATATATATATATATATAGAGAGAGAGAGAGAGAGATATGAGTATATACGTATAAACGTGTATATACAAATATATTACATATGTGTGTATGCATAGAAGTATATAAAGATATATGTGTGTTTGTGTATATATATAAATATATTTGTATGAATATACATATATGTATAGATATATAAATATTTATATGTAAATTAGTTACATATATAAGAAATAATAAAAGGAAAAGGAAAAGAATAAGCAATAGGAGCAGCCCAGGCCAGGCCAGCCCAACCACCCCAGGCAAAGCCGGCCCACAGTAGAGGAGAAACCCAGCCCAGGAAAACCGAACCCCCACAGCCTAATATATGTACATGTATACGAATCCCAACTCAGCTAAAGCCAGGCAGCAGCCCGAGCGGCCCAACCTTTTCCCCACACCCAGCCCGAGCAGTGCCCTGACTTGTGTACTCGGGTTTAATCGACAGTATAAGTATGCACGAGGGAGAGCGAGAGAAATTGGTGAAACCCTAAACTAATCACGTCGCCACCCTCGCACGCCCGCTCAGGGGAGTATGCGCGGCCACCCGCCGCCGGCGCCACCGCCGCGGCGGCCGAGGCCGCACGGATGCAGCGCGCGCGCGGGGAATTGAATTAATAGCAGTACAGGTACCTATTTTGTAATCGATTTTCTTTCCATCTAGTCGATCGTTTTCGATTCTGTAAGTCCCTATGGAGAGACGATGTAACCCTCTCTGAATCCCAACTAGTGGAGTTGGATATCGCTGATCGACCAGCCCGAAAAGTCGACGTAAAGTCGAGTAAAAACCATCGAAAAATAGAGTATTAAACTGTTTTTGGACCCCAATTTAGAAGGCAGTTCGTGGCCAACCTATTAACAGATTTTGAAAACTATTTAATAACAGACCTAGACAACCTATAGGGCTCTGCAACCCAACTTACGGAGTTTGATTTCGTCGACTGTGCGTCGAGAAATCAAATTCCAAAGATGGGCGAAAACCTGTTTTCAAAATATTAAAAGTCGTGAAAATCCTTCGATACGACGTGCGTCCTGCCAATTCGGGCAACGTGGTCGCAAACCGAAGGCATGGAAAGGTGCGTAACGGCTTCGTGGTCGTGTGGACTTTGACAAAATTTAAATTGGTTGCGTGTGCACGACGAATTTGATCCGTATCCGTCGAAATCCACCGTATCGACCACTTTGCACAAACTCTAATTACTTTGTGCACGCTCGTCAGATCGAGACGAAACTTGCGCCAAAAGGACCGTATCATTTTTTTGGTCCTGCATGCCAAGTTTGGTCCGATTCTGAGATAGTTGATTGGATTGCCGTTTTGCGGGCCCCACGATCCGATTCAACGGGCGATTTTGTGCACGGTCCGCCGGAATCCAACTTTGGACATACGGTTGAGTTCGTATCGAAAAACCGAATCCGTAGACATGTAGTTTGACGACTTTAGAGACCATAGACTTTTGTACGCTTTTTGGTACAAAGCGGGTCCAACGGAGGATACTATTTTTGCCCAAAATTACCGTTTTGTCCCTTTATCCAGAATTGGACTTAAGGACAGGCAATCCTAGCTAATTTGACTATTCTGAGAATGTTGGCGATATCTGTTTCAGCTTTTGGAGACATTTGTGATATGTGGACTTTATGGCGTATTAGTTGATGGTATTTTATTGGGTCTTCGTGCAACCACCAGGCAAGTATACATTGCCAACTTGTACAGTATAATTTATATACATGTTCATCATCTCACTGCGGTTCTTTTCCTTACATTCATGATTGCTTGATTCCATGTCTAGTACACTCATCTTGTTATAGTTTTACTTTACATGTTTCTAGTTGTCTACACATTCTTGTTCCTTTCTGTTATGATATTTCTATCTGTTACACTGTGTTAGTTTTATATGTATTCTTTGATAGAGTCGTCTAGTCCTACACCATGATTTCCTCGACTTGATTATAACTTGACTTGATTTGACATGACTTGAGTAGGACTTGACTTTGACATTCTATAGATTGGGAGTACTTACCTTGGCTACGGTCTATAGGATTTTTATACTAGGATTGGCTATCGTCTTGGTTGTGAGTACTTGCCTTGATTGCGATTGAGACACTATAGATTGTGAGTACTTGCCATGACTACAGTCTATAGATTTGACCTATTAGCCATTTCTAGTATGGCATGCCAGTGTCTTAGGATCCTTGTGTTTAGATCTTGTGTCTTAGTTCATTTTTGTCTCATTGGATATCCTTGATTGTTCCTTACTTCTTTGTATATTTGTACTGTTACATGTTGGCTTGTATATTATGTATCTTGCTAGTCCTCTGAGGACCTGATGATCTCTTCAGGTTTAGCGACTGCATGGAGTTAGTTAGCAGAGCGGGATGGTAGAGGATTGCGATGTATGATATAGGTATTTGCTTGTGATATTTCTTTATTATCCTCTCGTGCCTTATATTCAGTACCATGATATACTCTGCTTATTTATAGACTCATATCATTCTTGGAGTCTAATCGAACAATATTCTAATGGGCTGCAGACCATGAACCATACATGTTCATTCATGTTTCATATATTCTTGTGGATTGAGATATAGTTTAGATTAGACATGATACCCTGTTATGGACAGCTCATACGTACTCGAGTCGGGCTGGAGTCCGCTCGATACGTAGTTGGCTTGCTCACGAGCTCGCGTCCGAAAACCGGGTGCAGGTCGTGACAAGTTTTTGTGGTGGCCCATGCAGGTCAGAGTATATCGTATCGGTTACGTAACTGTACTGATACGAGCCTGCGAATATGACTAAACCTTAGAAATCTCAATCCACTCTGCTTTGAAAATTCTCCAAGAAATTCTCTACGTCCTTGAAAACTCCATAATTGCTCTCGATTATTCTCCCTTGCCTTCTTGTACTCTTGATTCTCGTCCCTTCCTATTTCGGGGTGACGAATAATCGTGTTATCTAGAATTCATCAGAAACTCTTAAGTTATAGTATAATATTGTTTGATTATTGAATAATAGGTTGTTTGTAGATATGAGAGATTATAGATACCATATGTCCTAGATATTTTGGTAGAATTATTAGTCATTGGTTAGAAGATTATAAGATTTTAGTGACCTGTGTTCGAAGGGAGTAGTGTGACCTAAGGTGGGTAGAAGTTCTCGAGATTTCGTAAATACCAAATGACTAGAGAAGGCCATAAAATAATTTTGAGAAATTAAATTTAAGGAGATTAAGGTAATAGTAGACTTTGATTTTAAGACATAGTCATGAATTAGAATTTCGAGTACGAAATTATTTTTAAGGTGGGTAGATTTGTAGCTCCCCTTCCCGAAAATTTTTTTAAAATAATTTTTTTTTATATTTATTTTAAATGGTGATTTTTAGATTTTATAAATAATTATTTAGTTTATTATTACGGTAGATGATTTTAGCTATTGTTAGGAATTTGAGTGCAAGGTGACTAGAAGTCGAGGCACGGATAGTTCAGTGGCGTGCCTTGACTAGTGTATTAGCCATGCCAGAGAAGGCCGAGCCATAGTTATGTCCTAACTAGGAAAACAAGACTAAGTTGTGACATGGCCATTATAAATAGTTTAATTATTCATTATTAATATTATTTGACGTTTAGGAGACCCGATTGTATCAAACCAGCCCGGACTGAACCCGTACAAAGCCCAAGCCCAAGCCCAAGCCCAAGCCCAAGCCCATGTAGTCATGCGGGACGCCCAGTGACATTCGTGTCGACGTATTTTGGTATGATGGTGTCGTATTCCGTTTTAATGATCTAATGAGTATTTTCTAAGTATTCTCAAGTAAATATTATAAATATCGTTATTAGTTGACCTTCAGTGATATTTGTATAAAATAGGTCCTAGTACATTTTTGGATTTTTTTTAGACTGTGCATGGTGGTGTATACACCATTATTTGGTTTATTGAATTTCGTCCTTATTATTATTATTATTTATTGAGATTATTAGTATATAATATAATATAATTATTGATTATATTATTTTCGTCAAATAAATGTTACATATTTATATAAATGGGTCCTACACTAGAAATAAATAATATTAAGGTTTTATTTAGATTTATGGAGATTAATATATAAGTATATTTATATATATAGGAATATATATAAGATATATGGATGCCTATTAAATAATTGTATATATATATATACATATATATATATTTTTTTTTTCCTTTTATATATATATATATACATATATATATATATATATATATATATATATATATATATATATATATATATATACTCTTATTATTAAATATAAAATAAAGTATATATATATGTATATATAGACAGAGATATATGAGTATATACGTATAAACGTGTATATACAAATATATTACATATGTGTGTATGCATAGAAGTATATAAAGATATATGTGTGTTTGTGTATATATATAAATATGATTGTATGAATATACATATATGTATAGATATATAAATATTTATATGTAAATTAGTTACATATATAAGAAATAATAAAATAAAAAGGAAAAGAATAAGCAATAGGAGCAGCCCAGGCCAGGCCAGCCCTGCCACCCCAGGCAAAGCCGGCCCACGGTAGAGGAGAAACACAGCCCAGGAAAACCGAACCCCCACAGCCTAATATATGTACATGTATACGAATCCCAACTCAGCTAAAGCCAGGAAGCAGCCCGAGCGGCCCAACCTTTTCCCTACACCCAGTCCGAGCAGTGCCCCGACTTGTTTACTCGGGTTTAATCGACAGTATAAGTATGCGCGAGGGAGAGCGAGAGAAATTGGTGAAACCCTAAACTAATCACGTCGCCACCCTCGCACGCCCGCTCAAGGGTGTATGCGCGACCACCCACCGCGGGCGCCGCCGCCGCGCGCGGCCGAGGCCGCGCGGATGCAGCGCGCGCGCGGGGAATTGAATTAATAGCAGTGCAGGTACCTATTTTGTAATCAATTTTCTTTCCATTAGTCGATCGTTTTCGATTCCGTAAGTCCCTATTGAGAGATGATGTAACCCTTGCTGAATCCCAACTAGTGGAGTTGGTTATCGCTGATCGACCAGCCCGAAAAGTCGAGTAAAAACCATCGAAAAATAGAGTATTAAACTGTTTTTGGACCCCAATTTAGAAGGCAGTTCGTGGCCAACCTATTAACAGATTTTGAAAACTATTTAATGACAGACCTAGACAACCTATAGGGCTCTGCAACCCAACTTACGGAGTTTGATTTAGTCGACTGTGCGTCGAGAAATCAAATTCCAAAGATGGGCGAAAACCTGTTTTCAAAATATTAAAAATCATGAAAATCCTTCGATACGACGTGCGTCCCGCCAATCCGGGCAACGTGGTCGTGAACTGAAGGCATGGAAAGGTGCGTAACGGCTTCGTGGTCGTGTGGGCTTTGACAGAATTTAAATTGGTTGCGTGTGCGCGACGAATTTGATCCGTATCCGTCGAAATCCCCCGTATCGACCACTTTGCACAAACTTCAATTACTTTGTGCACGCTCGTCAGATCGAGACGAAACTTGCGCCAACAGGACCGCATAATTTTTCTGGTCCTGCATGCCAAGTTTGGTCCAATTCTGAGACAGTTGATTGGATCGTCGTTTTGCGGGCCCCACGATCCGATTCAACGGGCGATTTTGTGCACGGCCCGCCGGAATCCAACTTTGGACATACGGTTGGGTTCGTATCGGAAAACCGAATCCGTAGACATATAGTTTGACGACTTTAGAGACCATAGACTTTTGCACACTTTTTGGTGCAAAGCGGGTCCAACGGCGGACACTATTTTTGCCCAAAATTACCGTTTTACCCCTGTATCTAGAATTAGACTTAAGGACGGGCAATTCTAGCTAATTTGACTATTCTGAGAATGTTGACGATATCTGTTTCAGCTTTCGGAGACATTTGTGATATGTGGACTTTATGGCGTATTAGTTGACGGTATCTTATTGGGTCTTCGTGCAACCACCAGGCAAGTATACCTTGCCAACTTGTACAGTATAATTTATATGCATGTTCATCATCTCACTGCGGTTCTTTTTCTTACATTCGTGATTGCTTGATTTTATGTCTAGTACACTCATCTTGTTATAGTTTTACTTTACATGTTTCTAGTTGTCTGCACATTCTTGTTCCTTTCTGTTATGATATTTCTATCTGTTACACTGTGTTAGTTTCATATGTATTCCTTGATAGAGTCGTCTAGTCCTACACCACGATTTCCTCGACTTGATTATAACTTGACTTGACTTGACATGACTTGAGTAGGACTTGACTTTGACATTCTATAGATTGGGAGTACTTACCTTGGCTACGGTCTATAGGATTTTTATACTAGGATTGGCTACCGTCTTGGTTTTGAGTACCTGCCTTGACTGCGATTGAGACACTATAGATTGTGAGTACTTGCCATGACTGCAGTCTATAGATTTGACCTATTAGCCATTTCTAGTATGGCATGCCAGTGTCTTAGGATCCTTGTGTTTAGATCTTGTGTCTTAGTTCATTTTTGTCTCATTGGATATCCTTGATTATTCCTTACTTCTTTGTATATTTGTACTGTTACATGTTGGCTTGTATATTATGTATCTTGCTAGTCCTCTGAGGACCTGATGATCTTTTCAGGTTTAGCGACTGCATGGAGTTAGTTAGCAGAGCGGGATGGTAGAGGATTGCGATGTATGATATAGGTATTTGCTTGTGATATTTCTTTATTATCCTCTCGTGCCTTATATTCAGTACCATGATATACTCTGCTCATTTATAGACTCATATCATTCTTGGAGTCTAATCGAACAATATGCTAATGGGCTGCAGACCATGACCCATACCTGTTCATTCATGTTTTATATATTCTTGTGGATTGAGATATAGTTTAGATTAGACATGATACCCTATTATGGACAGCTCATACGTACTCGAGTCGGGCTGGAGTCCGCTCGATACGTAGCTGGCTTGCTCACGAGCTCTCGTCCGAAAACCGGGTGCGGGTCGTGACAAGTTTTTATGGTGGCCCATGCAGGTCAACTACGTATAATAAAATGGGATCCACTCCACTATACGGTCACGGCTGTCTAGATATATGAGGGTTTATCTACAAGCCAACAGTCTCTTAAGGTCATGAACAAGCCTAGTGTCTCAATCACAAGAAAGCAAATAAATATTACAAGATGTAAGATCACAAAATATACAATAGTAAGACGTCCCAAACATTACATATTCAGCTGATCATGAAGCTAGTCGTACAAAATGTGGGGACTAGCAAGAGTTTAGTCATACATGATCAACCCTAGGATCTGTCAATCATGTTACAGCCCATAGGCAGACAGTAAGTAAAAAAATGTACACGAGCTAACACTTGTTCGTCGGCTAAACGCCTCAAAAGAATATTTTTACAATAGAGTGGGAGAGCCAAAATAAACCCACTCGATGCCAGGATTCCGTCTAGTGGTCACCATCTGGCTGAAAAGTCGGTAGATCCTCTGGAGCTGCTCCGAAATCTGGCCATACAAAACCAGCTGGATCAGACCCCAGAAAGAGCAAGTGCCACAAAGGAGGCTTCACTTAGGAACTAAAACCAGCAATTAGCACAAGAATATAATTACATAATAAAAGACAGTAATTAAGGAAAAGCATGACAGGTGATATACGATGAGATAACCATGGGATTATTCAAATAACCAGGTTACAACCCGTAAACCAAACAAGGACCGGGGTTGTAACCCTTCGTCTGAACATAACTTGATTTCTCCCACCATTTATCGGCAAGATAATATAAGAAATCGGGACATGTAATAATCTTGTACAGGATCAAGACAAGACTAGACTGGTTATGCCATCCAATCAATCACGGCCAAGCAATGAGTACGGCTTGATACTTTAACTAACTAGGGTTATCACAGGCCTAGTTACTAACACGATGCAGCGAGATTATTCCACAGCCATAAGTCCTGCAGACCATCCAGGTTACCCAGGTCAAAAATTAAGGGTTGAATTCAGGTGGGTACATCGTCCAGGAAACGCATGTACCCTTAAGTAGCTTGAAGGGTGCAACACATGACAGTGTGCTAGAAATGTGCCCTACTCGACGGCAGGCTACAGATCCCAGGCGCGCCCAGGTAACGGGATTTCCTGTAGCTGGAAAATCTCTTCATGACTATTGTGTTATTATAGTTATTAGCCTTAGTCCTTTTTAGTAGGTACCCCTGACCGTGGTACTCAGGGGTCCCCGTCCTAGACGTGATGCAGGAAAAGACGGGTTCATTTGTACAAGCACAATCGTCCACGGTGTCCAGGTTATTCATACTTGTCAGGTCATGTCATGGAGCCGTCGTAATAGCTTGTCAGGATAGATCATGTCAAGTTACTTGTGAGGAGTGCGCCACGACGGGCCACTATCATGTCATGTCATTGTCAAAAGTGCACCACAACGGGTCACCATCGTGTTAGAGAACACACTTAAAATTAGTAGCACAAGCATACAAGTAGTAATTAAATATTATCATGGGGCAAGTGCTGTAGAGGACTCATGCGGCTCAAGAAAAATTTTCATGCGGCTAGCAAGTCACTATCAATCACTACACTAACAATTCGTGCTTAGGGAAGCAATTTAGAATCACACATTATTTAATCATAATAATATAATAGTAAAGACAGACAAGGCAAAAGATAGTGGGACCTACAATTAATGCAAGTAAGCCATGCGGCCAGCCAATAAATGTTGTCACTATACAAGAGTTAAATAATTGCATGCACTAAAGCAAATAAAATATTGAGCTTATGCGGCAAGCAATGGGCATATGCGGCCAGGAATATATGTAAGCAAGCAAATGCATGCAAATGTTGCAAGGTCATGCGGCCAAATATGGCTAAGGCCATATGCGGTCAGGAATATACAGATGGCCATGCGGCCATGAATGTATATATGCGGCTAGCTAAATGACAAATGGCCATTGAGCATATGCGGCTAGCAATTTACTTGCAAATGCATGCAAGCATGCAGCATGCAAACAAATCAATAAAGGGCCATGCGGCCAAATATGGCTATGGCCACATGCGGCTAAATATACAAATGGCCATGCGGCCATAAATGATTCAATGCGGCCAACGTATTTTCCCATGCAAGCAAAGCTAAAGACATACAGTTAAGCCTATGCATGCGGCTAAATAGGCAAATGCCATTAAATATATATATACATGCATCTAATGCATGCAAGGAGCCATTAATATATGAGTATGCATTTGCTGCATGCAAAGTTCAATTAAATATAGGTACATGTAGCTAATGCACACAAGGTGCAATTAAATATGGATGTAGCTAAGGCATTATTAAATGCATGCAGCATACAAAGGAAGTTAAATACAATTAAATATATAGGCCATGCGGCCAACTTAATTGCTTATGCGGATCAATATTTCTTAGGCCATATGCGGCCAAAATATTAAAGGTGGGAGCATATGCGGCCAGCTAAATTGTTTGAGCCATGCGGCCAACAAGTTGTAGGAACAGTGGCCATGCGGCTAATGAGCCGGTTGCATGCAAAATGTAAGCAAACATTTAATGCTAAAGCTAATGGCAAATATTTAATGTAAGCAATATTTAATGCTATTGGCCAAAGGCCATGCGGCTCGCTTGGCAATATTTAATGCTAATGGCCAAAGGCCCATACGGCTATGAATTGGCAAATTGCCATGCGGCTAACATTGTGTTGGCCATATGCGGCTAACTATTTAATCCCATGCAAGCAAAGGCTGATGCATGTATTAAATGCATGCAACTAGTTAAAAGGCCAAAGGCAATTAAATGATGCAATTAATAAAAAGGGCAAGCAATAGTATTTATGGCCATGCAGAGAATTGGCCTTATACGGCTAGAATTGGAGCGGCCATATGCGGCCAAAATAATATAAGCATGCCATTTATGCTTGCAAAGGCCATGCGGCCAGCAATATAAATACTCATGCGGTTGGATTTGTCCATGCGGCAGGGAAGAACACTTGCCGCATGAAATAGTCATGCGGTCAAGTACTGTCCTTCTTCTCCAATTTCCGAGAAGAAGAACACTATAAAGCCATGTTTCCAAGCTCCATAATTCGTCATCCAGAGTCCAAATTCGAACTTCCATAGGTCAAAATGGGGCAAAACGAGATTCTCTACAACATGGAACCATCAAAACTTGGAAATAACAAGGTTAAACAGATCAAAACCCAAGAAATTCAAAAATGAAATAAATTTAGATCTACAAGCAATGAGCCATGGAATTTAAAAATGTTAAGTACTAAAGTATTTTAGAATGCTATGAAGAAGAGAATAGAACAATAAATTTGGGTTCCTCCATGAAGCAAGACGCACTTGCCTAAGCTCTCTCTCTCTCTCTCTCTCTCTCTCAGGTTGGTGGAGAAGTAATGATGAAGAAGAAGAAGTAATGGAAAAGAATTAATGAGGAGAGAGAGAGGAGTGGGAGTTAATAAATGGTGATGGTGGTGGTAGGTAGGTGGGTTGGTTCTCCAACAAAACCGAACCAAGCCAACAAGCCGAACCGAACCAAGATAAACCCATCAATGAAATGTCAAAATAAATCAAGCAGGGAGACATGCAATACGGGTCAAAATACGTACACATATTCCAAATACGTAATACGAGATATGGGCATTACAACTCTACCCACCTTAAAAGAATTTCGTCCTCGAAATTTAATCAAGTGGCTAGAGATGCAAGGACAAGCTATACTAAGCAATAAATCAAACAATCAATCATGCAAGCAAGGAATTTAAAGCAGAAGGAAGAGGGAAGACATCCTGCTAGGAACCTCTCTGCCAATTCTGAATCTGAGCTTGGACCAGGGCATACTGTTGGGGTCTCTGCTGCTGGAATACTCTGGAGGCTACTCCTGAATGCTGGGCTTGATCTCCAGGTTGCTGCTGGTCTGCGGGAGGTGCTCCGCCTTGCTGATCGACAGGTCCAGGAACAATGCCGCTGAAGAAGACGACATAAGGAACAATAAGGAAGGACCAGGACAGATCAAATATTTCAAGCATGTGGTCAAGTCAAGAATTCAGGGATTTAGAAGATACGAGCAGAGATCAAAGGCGAGTACTGATTGAGACATCTATTCGGTAAACCCTCACATATCTTGATTTACAAGACCTGCATGGGCCACTACTTAAACCATGTCACGCCCTAGAACCAGAACACTGGAGAGCGGGGGCAGACATAGCCAGCTACGTATAATGAAATAGGATCCACTCCACTATACGGTCACGGCTGTCTAGATATATGAGGGTTTATCTACAAGCCAACAGTCTCTTAAGGTCATGAACAAGCCTAGTGTCTCAATCACAAGAAAGCAATTAAATGTTACAAGATGTAAGATCACAAAATATACAATAGTAAGGCGTCCCAAATATTACATATTCAGCTGATCATGAAGCTAGTCGTACAAAATGTGAGGACTAGCAAGAGTTTAGTCATACATGATCAACCCAAGGATCTGTCAATCATGTTACAGCCCGTAGGCAGACAGTAAGTAAAAAAATGTACACGAGCTAACACTTGTTCGTCGGCTAAACGCCTCAAAAGAATATTTTTACAATAGAGTGGGAGAGCCAAAATAAACCCACTCGATGCCAGGATTCCGTCTAGTGGTCACCATTTGGCTAGAAAGTCGGTAGATCCTCTGGAGCTGCTCCGGAATCTGGCCATACAAAACCAGCTGGGTCAGACCCCAGAAAGAGCAAGTGCCACAAAGGAGGCTTCACTTAGGAACTAAAACCAGCAATTAGCACAAGAATATAATTACATAATAAAAGACAGTAATTAAGGAAAAGCATGACAGGTGATATACGATGAGATAACCATGGGACTATTCAGATAACCAGGTTACAACCCGTAAACCAAATAAGGACCGGGGTTGTAACCCTTCGTCTGAACAGAACTTGGTTTCTCCCATCATTTATCGGCAAGATAATATAAGAAATCGGGACATGTAACAATCTTGTACAGGATCAAGACAAGACTAGACTGGTTATGACATCCAATTAATCACGGCCAAGCAATGAGTACGGCTTGATACTTTAACTAACTAGGGTTATTACAGGCCTAGTTACTAACACGATGCAGCGAGATTATTTTACAGCCACAAGCCCTGCAGACCATCCAGGTTACCCAGGTTAAAAATTAAGGGTTGAATTCAGGTGGGTACATCGTCCAGAAAATGCATGTACCCTTAAGTAGCTTGAAGGGTGCAACATATGACAGTGTGCTGGAAATGTGCCCTACTCGACGGCAGGCTACAGATCCCAGGTGCGCCCAGGTAACGGGATTGTCTATAGCTGGGAAATCTCTTCATGACTATTGTGTTATTCTAGTTATTAGACTTAGTCCTTTTTAGTAGGTACCCCTGACCGTGGTACTCAAGGGTCCCCGTCCTAGACATGATGCAGGACAAGATGGTTTATTTGTAAAGCACAATCGTCCACGGTGTCCAGGTTATTCATACTTGTCAGGTCATGTCATAGAGCCGTCGCAACAGCTTGTCAGGATAGATCATGTCAAGTTACTTGTCAGGAGTGTGCCACGACGGGCCACTATCATGTCATGTCATTGTCAAAAGTGCACCACAACGGGTCACCATCGTGTCAGAGAACACACTTAAAATTAGTAGCACAAGCATACAAGTAGTAATTAAATATTATCATGGGGCAAGTGCTGTAGAGGACTCATGCGGCTCAAGAAAAATTCTCATGCGGCCAGCAAGTCACTATCAATCATTATACTAACAATTCGTGCTTAGGAAAGCAATTTAGAATCACACATTATTTAATCATAATAATATAATGGTAAAGACAGACAAGACAAAAGATAGTGGGATCCGCAATTAATGCAAGTATGCCATGCGGCCAGCTAATAAATGTTGTCACTGTACAAGAGTTAAATAATTGCATGCACTAAAGCAAATAATATATTGAGCTTATGCGGCAAGCAATGGGCATATGCGGCCAGGAATATACGTAAGCATGCAAATGCATGCAAATATTGCAAGGCCATGCGGCCAAATATGGCTAAGGCCATATGCGGCCAGGAACATACTGATGGCCATGCGGCCATGAATGTATATATGCGGCTAGCTAAATGACAAATGGCCATTGGGCCTATGCGGCTAGCAATTTACTTGCAAATGCATGCAAGCCTGCTGCATGCAAGCCTGCAGCATGCAATGCGGCCAAATATGGCTAAGGCCACATGCGGCTAAATATGCAAATGGCCATGCGGCCATAAATGATCCCATACGGCCAACGTGTTTTTCCATGCAAGCAAAGCTAAAGACATACAGTTAATGCCTATGCATGCGACTAAATAGGCAAATGCCATTAAATATATATATACATGCATCTAATGCATGCAAGGAGCCATTAATATATGAGCATGCATTTGTTGCATGCAAAGTTCAATTAAATATAGGTACATGTAGCTAATGCACACAAGGTGCAACTAAATATGGATGTAGCTAAGGCATTATTAAATGCATGCAGTATACAAAGGAAGTTAAATACAATTAAATATATAGGCCATGCGGCCAACTTAATTGCTTATGCGGCTCAATATTTCTTAGGCCATATGCGGCCAAAATATTAAATGGGGGAGCATATGCGGCCAGCTAAATTGTTTGAGCCATGCGGCCAACAAGTTGTAGAAACAGTGGCCATGCGGCAAATGAGCCGGTTGCATGCAAAATATAAGCAAACATTTAATGCTAAAGCTAATGGCAAATATTTAATGTAAGCAATATTTAATGCTATTGGCCAAAGGCCATGCGGCTCGCTTGGCAATATTTAATGCTAATGGCCAAAGGCCCTTACGGCTATGAATTGGCAAATTGTCATGCGGCTAACATTGTGTTGGCCATATGCGGCTAACTATTTAATCCCATGCAAGCAAAGGCTGATGAATGCAACTAGTTAAAAGGCCAAAGGCAATTAAATGATGCAATTAATAAAAAATGTCAAGCAATAGTATTTATGGCCATGCAGAGAATTGGCCTTATGCGGCTAGAATTGGAGCGACCATATGCGGCCAAAATAATATAAGCATGCCATTTATGCTTGTAAAGGCCATGCGGCCAGCAATATAAATACTCATGCGGCTGGATTTGTCCATGCGACAGGGAAGAACACTTGCCGCATGAAATAGTCATGCGGTCAAGTACTGTCCTTCTTCTCCAATTTTCGAAAAGAAGAACACTATGAAGCCATGCTTCCAAGCTCCATAAATTCGTCATCCAGAGTCCAAATCCGAACTTCCATAGGTTAAAATAGGGCAGAACGAGATTCTCTACAACATAGAACCATCAAAACTTGGAAATAATAAGGTTAAACAGATCAAAACCCAAGAAATTCGAAAATAAAATAAATTTAGATCTACAAGCAATGAGCCATGGAATTTAAAAATGCCAAGTACTAAAGTATTTTAGAATGCTGTGAAGAAGAAAATGGAACAATAAAATTTGGGTTCCTCTATGAAGCAAGATGCACTTGTCTAAGCTCTCTCTTTCTCTCTCTCAGGTTGGTGGAGAAGTAATGGTGAAGAAGAAGAAGTAATAAAAAAGAATTAATGAGGAGAGAGAGAGAGAGGAGTGGGAGTTAATAAATGGTGATGGTGGTGGTAGGTAGGTGGGTTGGTTCTCCAACAAAACCGAACCAAGCCAACAAGCCGAATCGAACTAAGATAAACCCATCAATGAAATGCCAAAATAAATCAAACATGGAGACATGCAATACGGGTCAAAATACGTACACGTATTCCAAATACGTAATACGAGATATGGGCATTATATTGTGTCCGGGAGAGGAAATACTATAGATGTGTGATCAAACCTGAGTTACTATTCATGGGAATAGCTTAGACCCCGTATCGTACACGCGGGACCCAAGCCGTACCATTTCATGTTCATTGAATCTAGCCAAGCCGATCACACACTCTGGATGTATTTCGATATATTGCACATTTTAGGTTCAGGTTGTATTTCATGTTCAGGACTCATTTCTTGTTTCCTGTATTTACTTTCAGTATTCATGTTCAGGTTTCCTATCTTGTTCTTATTTCTCGTACTTTATATATATTTCCTGTACTCTTGTTCATACCATGATGTTCATGTTCATTTCCTTGGATATACTTAGCTCCGCTCCTGACTAGGATATGTTGCAGGTATACTTACAGCACATTATTCTACTTTATGGGTTAAAGCCCAGGGTATTAGCTGAGCAGGATGAGACTTAGCTTGAGGCTTCAGGTTTAGACTATTTTGCTTACTTCTAGATATTGTTCTTAGAATTTATAGTGTATTTTTATTCTTGTTGTCTCTAGTACTTTTATGTCATTATGATTGGTGGATTATGGTGATGATCATGGGACGGTTAGATGCTGTGATGTTTATTATCAGGTTATTGTTGGAGTTTTCCCTAGATTGGTACAACTTACTTCGTCGTGTCTAACGACGAAGGCTGGGCGTGTCCGACTCGTGTCCGATTATTCGGGAGTGGGTCGTGACACTAACACTCATACTAACAAATATAACTTACACTAACATATAACAAACTTTAACATATCTAACCCTCTACTAACCAATATCTAACAAACATACTAACATATATAACTTAACAATCATATATATATATATATGTACTATATCATACATATACTCGACAACCTATGATACCTATATTCACTTAATATCCATACTACATAGGCTCATAGGTTACACAAAATGCCTATGTCGTATAGTCACTCTTCTACTTAATATCAATATTGTACCAATTGGACCTTCACTAAATTCTAGGATTAAAGTATGTCGTAGTCCTTCGTGTTAGCTTTTCGAAACTTCAAACGGATCGCATTTTCGTGTCCGAAAGCTCCCGAAATCGCAAAAATATCGAAACGCGTTTGTCTTTTGGACAACTGATACTCAAATAGTTTTACAGAAAGTTTTAAAACGATTTTGGCTTATTAAAATATATATTTGGAAAGCTAACTTTGATACGGTTCTTTTAAAAAATGGAAGATTAATCGGAGTTCTGAGCTAAAAGTTATGGCATTTCTAAGTTGCTATGGTTATTAAAAACGTGGATGAATATTATGACGAATTTAGGTTGTTTTGGACAAAAGAAACACATGTAGGCCAAGATACTTGGATACCAACATAGGTATCCAAATGAAACTCATTCTAACCATCCTAACTAAGATCAATCCACTCTCTAACCATTCTAAAACTGAATTTAAAACATAATTAATCCTATTAGGCAATAAACCAAACACATGGGGTGTCCTAATTTGGGATCTATCAAGTAGGACACAAAACACATATCTAAAATCCTCAAGAGAGCTCCAAATGGCCTCAAACTTGAATCTAAAGGGGCTACATGCATGGAGGTGGATCCTATAGATTCAAAACTAACTAATATGCATAGAAAATCAATTTAGTGGGTTGGTTTTACCTATTGGGAATGGAATCCCAATGATACTCTCAAGGACACGGCTCCGACACAAAGATCGTCCAAAAAGGACACTCCTCCTTACACTTTGCTAGCACCCTTCCTTGGTAGTATGAGAAGGTTGGATGAAAGTTTTGGTGGAGGGATGTAAGGATTTGGAGATCAAATCAAAGAAGGAAGCTCTCAATTTGGGAAAGAACACTTGTGAAAAAAAATGGAAGCTTGATAGAATAAAATGAAAGGAAGGGCAACCCTCCTATATGTGGCTGTCATCTAACCCTATTTGGGCCTTGGGGAAAGCCCAATAAGGCCTCTACTAATCTCCCTTGGTTAATTTTAAGTTAGGTTCAAGTTTGGGATCAAAATGGTTAAATTTAAGCCTCCAACTTAACCAATCTAACAAGTGGGATTAATCTAAACTTACTAACTTAATTAATGGGATTTGTGGGCCATGACTAACTAATCTTGTGGTCACGTCTAGAGTCTAAGCTATCCGGGTCACTAACACAAGTCAGAACGAGACGTAACTCAAACCCGACTAAACAAATCCCGTAAAATCAATATTAAATATATAAAATTCCTAAAATATTAAAATATAAAAAATGACCGAAACACCCTTAGCCTAAAAAGTGGTAATTAGCTAATATAATCACATGGATTAGGCCCCCATGGTCATGGTTAGTCTCTAGGCTAAGCAGCTCTAAGGTTACACTAGCAAAAGGACAAAATCATAAAACACTAATTTAATGATATTAAAAATAATAAAAATTCATCAATAAATCAATAACATGATTTAAATCTAATATTAAATAATTAATTTTACAAAAGTTCAAAATTATCCTTGTTTTAGAAAAGTGGTGGTTACAGATTAATAGTTATATTTTATATTTATACTTTCTTTATCTTATTTTATTTTCAGAAAAGCTCACATCTTTTGATGGTCATCAACCATGCTAAGATGTGCAATGGAAGTTTGATAATTTGAGAAAAAATGTGAAGGCCAAAATTATTCCCACCGGGTTGCAAAATTTGTCTAAATACTCGTATAAGATCTTGGACCACGTATTGATTTATGCATGTTTAGAGCGATGGTATCCAGAAACCAACAGTTTTCATCTCAGACCCGGGGAGATGATGATCACCCTGGATGACGTCTACCATATTTTGTGACTTATAGTTGATGGTCGTCAAATGATGATGGATTATTCTGAGGGTGACTTTGAGTTGTATAATGAGATGGCGGAAGTTGTCGCCAATTATCTCGGAGTTGAGGTGGAGACTTTTGTCACCCTCCCCGATTTTAAGAAGTCGTACGGAGTTCCTTTGAGTTTTTTGAGAAATACACTAATTGATGATAATGATGATGATGACAACGACGACGATGATGATCACGACGGTGTAGTGGCCTGGGGGTACATACAGTTCATCCTAGGGGTAGTAGGCATTCCGGACAAGTCCAAAACCTCGATACATGCCAAATATCTATACAATTTTGCAAACTTAGACACCGTAGAACAAATATCCTTTGAAAGTGGTATACTAGTATATCTCTACCGCGAACTTAGTCCTGCATCTCGAGTCAGATCGAAGACAATAGCTGGTTGTCAAACTTTGCTCCATGTAAGCAAATAAAATCGTACTTTCTTTATAGATATAAAATTTGGTCAATTAATGTGATATTATTCTACATTGCACGTACATGCATGGATATACGAGCATTTTTCGACACTAAAGAGGACTACTATTAATAGAGATTATGATGAGCAGCTGTCTAGAATGTGTAAGTGGAAGCCGACTAAGGAAGATACAAAACATCCACATACGTTGGCTACCCTACGTGTCGCTCTTGAAGATATGCAGACAAAGGAAGTGAATTCACTCTAGTGTTCCGTATTAATTTGTAACTTCTTAAGTAATGATTACTTATACCTTGCTATATATTACTTGGCATCCATATTTGGATCTACGAAAGAGTACTCGTCCATTGCAACCAGTTGGACTATTTCAAGGTCTGATAGGTTGCCATGAAATTGAAGAGCCTCACATGCCAAATAAAGTGCTTCGTCAGTTTGGCTACGTGCAAACTATATCGATGACATTGAATTTGAAGACTGCTTCAAAAGGGATGAAACCATTAAACTATGTCCCGCCAGTTTACCATTGGGCTCATATTTCTTCACTGAGTGGCAACATCATGTTATCGGTGCATCCAAACAACATCCGGTGGTTGAGATGTGGGATTGTAGCGATGACTATAAGGCATATTATGTGCAGGCCGGGAATGGAATGATGTTGAACCATGATACGCGAAGTGCTCAAGTGCTGGTAGCAGCCCCTCTACCATCCAAGTCAATATTGTATGATGCACTGCAGAAGATGGTGAGTAGTAATTTGTTGAATTATTGAATTATGATATTTCGCTTTGTTTATTAACGTTGCTAAGTTTATCATTGTTTTCTCATGCAGGCTTCCAAATTCAGGAAATTGGGGAAAAGTCTCATCATGTGTAAGGGCGAGACTATATTGACGTTGCTGTCCAGATGCAGAACATCGCAGCTGATTTACCGTTTCTCGAAGAGGAGCGACACACTAAGATGCGTCATGGAAAAAATGACTATTATATATGTATTTAAACACTTTGTGTTTCGTTGTTGAACTTTCTAGTTTGTTGGAGAACTTTTGTAGTTTGTTGAACTATGTTTTCTCGTATTTCTCCACTTTGTGTTTCATTTTGTTTATTAAATACTTTGTGTTTTGTTGCGTACCATATTGCGTATCATATGTTCGTATCATATTGCGTATCATATGTTCGTATATAATGCTTTATGATTTTGAGTTTGAAATGCCTACACATAGTAAGGACTGCCAGGAAAATAGACAATCCTAAAATACAGAAAGTACATTTTAGGATCGTCCAGTTTCTTGAAAGTCCTAAAAATACTTTGGACTGCCTAGTTTCCTGGCAGTCCTAGACATACATAGAACTGCCAAAAAATTGGACAGTCCTATGTACAATAAGTCCATTTTAGGAGCGCCCAGTTTTTGATAGTCCTATTTGTATGCAAAAGATGCACTATTATACAACCAAAATAACACGCAATAAGATACGCCCAATAATATGCAATATGATACACAATATAATACGAACAAATAACAAATTAGAAAATGGTACGCACTACGATATGCAACAAATAACATTGATATAAGTTACAAAGTACTATATTTCTTCCATTCTTCGGTTTACATTACACATCCAAAATGTTACAAAACTTAGAAATGTCAACATATAAATACACCGATACATCAGTCAATTAAAACATCGTAGTGGTCCTTAGGCCTCAGTATAGGGTCCACCATTTTAGGACTCTATAGTTGTACATGAAGTCCATTTCAGGACTGACACAATTTTTGGTAGTCCAAGAAGTACTTAGGACTGCCAGAAATTATGGTATTCCTAAAGTCGACTTGGTATTTGGTCGGTCGGGGAGTTATTGAGAGTACTTCTGAAGGAATGTCGTGTTCTTCGGAAGGACCGAACTAATCGATTAACAGATTTAATGTCTAATTTCTTCCATGATTCCTACATTGTGACATAGAATAATTATTTGGGGAGAACAAATTATTTAATAAACTTTGTCATTAAGTTTGTAGAAAACGTACCAAATATACTACGAATATTCGTTGAAGAATATTATAGGGTTTGGAGACAAAAAAAATATGATAGGGTTTGGAGAAAGTTGTGTTGAGGAAAGTTGGGGACCACAGGTGGAAAAAAGAAGAATATTGGAGGGTTTGGAGAAATGTTTGGAGAAAGTGGTGTTGAGGAAGGAGACAAGAGGAAAAAAATAAAAAAAAATTAACTTATATACCTATAGTTGGGCTAGCCTTGAGTAATTTTGCAAATGACAAACTTGTAAATAAACTAAAATCAGATTTGGGCTACTGGAAATTGCTGAGAAACCCAATTTCGGGGTTGGGTTTTATGAAAAACCCACCCGCAGGATGGGTTTTATGAAATGCCCGGAATTATATAATTCTACGTCAAATATTCAAAGATTCCCTTTAGATGCTCTGTATTTACAAAATTAATACCATAACTACCCCTCCGCATAAACTCAGATCTGGATTGCGATTCTCTTCTTCTTCTTCTTCTTCATGAGAGATCTAAATTCCATTGCTCTCATCTTCAGCAGAGATCGCAAAGATCGTTCGTAGTTCACCATGCTTTTTTTCAGTCGAACTCCGATCATCGCTCATCTTCTTCTTCTTCTTCTTCTCTTCTTCTTCTTCTTCTTCTCCGACAATTAGGTAAATTATGGAGAGAAGATCTTCTTCTTCTTTTCCATAAGAGTTAGCATCGTTTTGAAAAAAGAACGAAAACTCTTGAATCTTTATTCATGTCAAATTTTTTTCCATAAAATAAAAAACAAAAAAATTAGGTTTCTGTCAACTGTTGATCTCCGTCGATATCACACGAAGAATAGTCATTCTCCTGCATTTTTAACAAGGAGAATGCCATTCTCCGTGTTGAATGGCATTCTATGTGTTTCTAACACGGAGAATGACCATTCTTCCGTGTTTTAACATTTGAATGACAATTCTCCGTGTCATTTAACACGAAGAATGTCATTCTCCGTCTTATTTAGCACGGAGAATGGCCATTCTTCGTGTAATTTAGAAACGGAGAATGCCATTCTCCGTACTAAATTACACGGAGAATGGTCATTCTCCTACGTTTTAACACTGGGAATAACCATTCTCCGTGTAAATTAACACGGAGAATGTCATTCTCCGTTTTAATTAAGACGGAGAATGTCATTCTCCGTTTCATTTAACACGGAGAATGACATTCTCCGTGTTAATTTACACGGAGAATGGCATTCTCCGTGTTTCTAACACGGAGAATGGCCATTCTCCGTGTAATTTAGAAACGGAGAATGCCATTCTCTGTACTAAATTACACGGAGAATGGTCATTCTCCTACGTTTTAACACTGAGAATAACCATTCTCCGTGTAAATTAACACGGAGAATGTCATTCTCCGTTTTAATTAAGACGAAGAATGCCATTCTCCGTTTTATTTAACACAGAAAATGACATTTTCCGTGTTAATTTACACGGAGAATGGCATTCTCCGTATTTTTAACACGGAGAATGGCCATTCTCCTGCATTTTAACACTGTAATGACCATTCTCCGTGCTAAATTACACATTTTATTTAACACGGAGAATGGCCATTCTCCTGCGTTTTAACACTGTAATGACCATTCTCCGTGCTAAATTACACGGAGAATGACCATTCTCCGTTTTATTTAACACGGAGAATGGCATTCTCCGTGTTTCTAATACGGAGAATGGCCATTTTCCTGCGTTTTAACACTGTAATGACCATTCTCCGTGCTAAATTACACGAAGAATGGCCATTCTCCGTGTAAATTAAGACGGAGAATGGCCATTCTCCATTTTATTTAACAGGAGAATGTCATTCTGGCATTCTCCATGTTACTACACGGAGAATGGCCATCCTCATGCGAAATTAACATTTTTCGTGTTCTAACACGGAGAATGACCATTCTCCTACATTTTATGGTCAGTTGAAACTTTGAAGGGCCATAACTTTTGACTGGAAGGTCGAAATGAGGCCCGATTTGTCACGACCCGCACCCGCTAAAAGGGCACGTGACGCGACAACGCCCAGCCCTCACCGAAAAATCGGCGTGGAACGCTGTAGATTTTTCTTCTCTAAACAGTTTATATATATAACAAAACCTGTCGAGAATATGGTCAACTCCGAACGGAGGACAAGCAATGAATATATATACGAGTACTCAATCACGACTCTAAGATAACAAAGTAAAGACTGAAATGAAAAGACAACAAGACGATAAAATAATATATAACATGTCAAGTCCAACACAAGAATATATACAGTCCAAGTCTCTAATACAGTCCATAATAATAACAGTCTCAAAAGTAACTGGAGATAATGTCCAGTACAAAAGACCTACTCTAACTAAGTAATAGGTAGGGTCTCGTCAGGAGGAGCTAAGCCCTGCTGGACCAAAGTCTCCAAGTCTATGCCCACTACATCATCCGGACCGTAGTAGGTACAGTAGTCTCCCTCATCTGCATCTGTAATATTTTCAACATATCCTGTCAGGATGGAACGAGTACAATCTACTAACAACAGTTCACAAGATATGATAAAAGCTACAAGACTGTAAATAGATAGTATATACAAGAAAATTATGGAATGTACATGTGAATATCATGGCAAGGTAAGCTATAAATCTAGAGCTAGAACAAGGCAAGTAAACTGATCATGGCATGTACAAGAATCAAGAATCATATCTCTAGGTGTGTGAATACTAGCTACAATATGTGGCCGGCTTGGGAACTGCACAATAGTAACAGGCCTGGCTAATCATACGTGGGGTGTATGATCAACACTCACAATCAATAGGTGCACAATGGGTGCACAATAGGCTTTGACCACATATCTACACTAATACTCCCCGTCCCCGACTGGTAGAGTGGATCCAAGCAAGACACGTTACGACACGGGATTCCATGAGAAGGGAGCAAGTCTCCTCGAGAATCGGTGTCCATATACTGCACAAGAACTACAAGGGGCTTGCACAGGATATACCAAGATAACGAGGAATAACATCTCATATTGGGATCCATGAATACCAATCCGTGTGACCAATGTGTCGAGAACAAGCATATCTACACTAATCACATGAATTATAACAGTTATCGTAAATTGGAAAAGTGTCAGAGAATGTACTCGCCTGTAGTATAATATGGTATGTCAACCGGAGCAAATGCAGCGTCTCGAGGACCTATAGAGAACAAGACGTATCAATACTATGTTTAGGAAATAAAATCAAATCAATTTGAATCCTATTAAGTCATTCTAGGTCAAGGCATATCAAACTAGGTTGTACGGGGTCAAACTAAGTCATATTAGGTCTAACTGGGTCAAACTGGGTCAATGCAAGTCAAACGGAATCAATCGGGATCGATTTGAGTCAACAGTTGACTTTTTGGTCAACCGGTCAACTCTGGTCAACCGTGGTCAACTGTGGTCAACCCTAGGTCAACTCTGGGTCACTGGTGACTAACAGTTGACTTCTGGTCAACTGCACAAGTCTAATGGAATTTGGGACTAAATTGGGTAAAGTGTTGACCCATAGTTGACTTTTGGCCTAAAAAGTCAACCGTGGTCAACCGGGGTCAAGACTATGTCTAGACGGCTATTTCTACCCATAACCAACCTCTACAACCTATATCCAAGTCCATCTTGGACTTCGAAACTCATTTCTTGGCCATAGGCCAAATTCCTATTTTACCCTTAAAAAGGGCAAAATTTAACCTTAGGCAATTATCAAGTTAGCCTACCTACGCTTGGTATTTTGACCCGATCTCCCCAGGGTAGTATGATACTAGCCTATACATATATTACCTACCAAAATACCTAGGTAAAGTGGATGTTTGGTCCACTTTATGGCCTATTGCCGATATCGTGAATATCTCGCGATACGCGATGGTACGGCACGATACCGGCGCCCTACAACTCCGATTTCAACTCGGAAGCCTATCCGCAAAATCTAATTCATATAATCTAGGTCCACGCCAAGTTTCATCGCAATCCGACGCTCCGAGCTCAATTTCCCCTTCTAACTCGATTTCCTCTATTTTGTGTATCTATCCTTCTACTTCTCAATCTCCTTCCTATTCTTCTAATCTTCCTCCTCCTAACTCTCCTTCCTATTTTTCTTCTCATTTCTACTCTTCTTATTCTCTCTAACTTTCCTACTCTATTCTTCATTTCCCCTCACTAAATATATCTATCTATACCTATATATATATATCTATGTATCTATAAATATATACACACAACACTCACATATCTATCTATAAATATAAACACACACACTCTCCAATTTCCCTTACACATGCACATAAAGCACAACACACAAAATACTCAATCTCTCGGATTTAGTACACTGGGACATCCTGCACACCTTTAAGGCTCCTCTGCTCACCTTTAAGGCACTTCCGCTCACCTTTAAGGCTCCTCTGCTCACCTTTAAGGCTCTACTGCACAGTTTTTCCTGAATAGCATTCTGCACACTTCTAAGGCATTCCTGCACAACTACAAGGCTCTCGTGCACAACTCTAAGGCTCTAATGCACAACTATAAGTTCTAATGCACAACTCTAAGCATTGATACATACATATACAATATATATATATATATATATATATATATATATATATATATATATATATATATATATATATATATATATATATATATATACCACTCTCAAAAGGATTAAACCATAATAAATCCTTAACCTATATTTCTAGGGAATCCTACAAATTTTAGGGGCAAGGTGTGGAGAATCATCTCCTCTACAATATTGGTGAAGGAAATATAGCTAAAAAGGAATAAATGGAGAATTAAAAACTTACCTAGGTTTGGGTTGCTTGGAGGAAGATGAAGCTTGGGAAGAAGAAAGAAATTAGAGAGAGAGAGAGAAAGTTGCTTGGTGATGAAGCAATGGGGGGGGGATGCTCCTTATGGCCGGCCCTGGTAGGGGCCTTATTGGGTTTTGGGTGGAGACCCATTAGGCTCCCAACCCAATAAACTTAGTTGGGTTCGGTTCGGGTTTGTTTCGGGTTGGTTCGGTCTAATTTCTAAATACTAATTAAGCTCTAAAACGACTAATTAAGCCATGGAAATTGGGTTTATAATTTCTAACCTAATTATGATGGTATGTGGGCCAAGTCCAGCTAGTATGTGGGTCCCGCTAGGGTCCATACTACCCGTGTTTCCAACTTAAGTCCGAATTGGGTAAAATTCAAACCAACCCAAAAAAATCCCAAAAAATCACATAAAATCAAATAAAATTCCTAAAAATTATAAAACTTGAAAATGACGAAAATACCCCTAATTCGAAAACTGGGGGTGACACGATTTGTCCCAAAATGAGCGTATCTTCGAGGAGCCTGAAAGTAATAGCTTCTTCGTTAGACGGCCTTCCGAAATTTTAGAATCGCAAAAAAATGATGTTTGGACCTCCGTTTTAGCACTTTTGTCGTTTGTCTCGGTCTTTCCGAAATTTTTCGATGAGTTTTTGAAGATTTTTGAGGAGAAAACCTAGATTCGAAAGTGAGCAGCGTATGGAAGAAGATGAAGTATCGAAACATTTTTTTTAAGAGTAGTTTCGTGGATGTTTTCAATAAATTAGAAGGAAGGGCAAAAAGGTCATTCGGAACCCTCTTTATATATTTTTTGCTAATTCTGGGCACGCGATGAAATGCTATTGTGCGGTGGATTTTTCATAAAACTTTTTCGTTTTTTGGGCATTTCATAAATTTTTCCTTTGGGCTAGTCCTGATGAACTTTAGATGTGTCCTTATAATTAGCTTAATTTTTTAAGTGCACTTAACATTTGCCTTATAAATATCCCTTTAGTGGATCCTTCTACCAAAACCCTAGGGGAAAAAGAGCCGCAGCCACCAACACTTAACCGAAGAGTGAAGATCAGCCGCGGGGGAGATGTTAAGAACCCTAAGCCTAAATTTCTCATTTTCCCTTCTTCGTCGATGATTATTATTTCATAGATCTGATAGTTCCTTTTCGATCGATCCATCATCTGCAGACCTTCAAGCGCAGGAATGGCGGCCGGAACAAACACGGTCGCGGCCACGTCAACTTCATTCGCTGCTCCAACTGCGGCAAGTGCTGCCCCAAGGTACGATCCCTCTCTCCTTCCCGCCGCCTATTTCTCACCGAAACCCTAGATTTTGTGGTGGTTGCAACTATTATCGAGATGAATTCATGATTAAAACTATCGAATTTTTATTTTTCTTCATTAAATGTTTGAACTTTAGGTCAAATAACAAATGCAAATTTTATTGGCACTTCACATTTTATTCCCAACTTGTGTAATTTTTACTCAGGACAGCCCGGATTTTCTTTGGGTTGCCCAACCCTCCTTTAGGACTGCCACAAAGTTAGAACTGTCAACTTTGTTGACAGTCCAAATCCAAACTATCCAAATCCTTTAGGACTACCAACAAAGTAGGACGGTAACAATGTTAGCAGTTCTACTTTATATTATGACCGCCAACTTTGTTTGCAGTCCAAATCCAAATATGTGGGCTGCCCTCAAGTAAAAATTTGGAGTGACAAACTTGTAAATAAATTGAAAAAAAATTGGGTTGCCCTCAATTAAACTTTGTGAAGTGCCAATAGAATTTGCCATAACAAATTGCTAAATACTTGAGAATTCATACGAGCATAATCGAATTTTATAATGCTTAGTTGCGTTCAACCGGACTGAATACGTACTGAATAAGTTGTTTTCATCTGCATTTATGGTGTCTGTTGACAAAGTAACTTTACTGCTAGTTTTGTCAGAATCTATTTGAGTTTTGTTGATTTTTCTGCAAAAACTTTAGGTCAACTTAACAAATTGCTGAATACTTTAGATTTTATGAGCAAAATCAAATTTTAGAACGTGAAATTACGTTCTGCTGCACTGAATATTACTGAAACAAAGGTCTCCATTGATGGTTTCCACTGACAGAGTAACTCTAAAATCAGTTATTATCAGAATCCAGGAACCGATGTTTATTGTGACGACTTGCATTGTAGGATAAGGCTATCAAAAGGTTCCTTGTGAGGAACATTGTTGAACAGGCTGCCGTGAGGGATGTTCAAGAGGCCTGTGTCTATGATGGTATTTTTCTTATCTTTTTTTCATTGCTTTAGTCCCAACTTCATGCATTGATATTGTTATATATTTGTTGAGATGTTTATGTATTGTTTTTGTGGAAAAAGGCTACACTCTTCCCAAGCTATATGCAAAGGTGCAGTATTGCGTTTCTTGCGCCATCCATTCTCATGTCGTGAGGGTCCGATCTCGGGAGAAGAGGAGGAACCGTGAGCCTCCTCAGCGCTTCAGACGTCGGGTAATGCCTTGATCTTTTTTAGTGAGAAAATCTAGAATGGTTTAAGGAGATGCACTTTTCACAGTACATTTTACTTGATACAAAATGTTGACCTCATGGCCTAGTATTGCTAGTTTATATGTACAATTGAATTAAGGACTTGAAATGCATAATCTTTCTGCACATATATCCTACGAACTAGTTTAAGATTAAAGCTCAGAACAGCAAGATAGCAGCTGAAAAATATCTACTTTTTTGGATCATGAGACATTAGTACTATTGATGAACATTCTTATGTCACTGGGAAAAATGGGCTATTTCATATTTATATTTTATTATACAGTCGGTCCAAAATAGACCATTTTTGTGTAGCAAAATGTCTATTGATGAACAGGTACAAACACTTTTTACTGTAATGGATGCATTTTGGGAAGATAATCCTTCTTGCTTCAAACTATTTGAAATTTACCTAATGGGGGTAATAATCCTTCTTGCTTCAAACTATTTGAAATTTACCTAATGGGGGTATTTTTGGCTATGCTCCAGTTGGTTGTGGCTTAAAGACTGACACCTCTCCCTGTTACAGATTTGGCTCCTTGCTCCACCTCTTGAATCTCATTCCTAGCCCCAGCCCTTACTCCTCCCCACCTCAAGACAAATTGATTGTGTCCTATTGCTTTTATATATTATGCCTTTGGGTTGAAATGGTGTCCTATATTAGTACCATCTGCTTCACTTTGCCAGGTAGTTTTGTCCTAGCTGGTCATTAAAGATGGGACATCATAACATTGTCTAATTTTAGTTGTAGCCGTCCTTTTTTTTGGTATCTATATTTTAATCTGACTGATATCAGATATTCATATTTGCCTAAATATTGATATAAAATATGTTTTGGATCATGTTTTTTTGTATCTATGTTTACCTTTATTTCCGATGTGTTGAAGCTGATATATTAAACTAAAACATGCTCAAGCTCATCCAGATTTTAGAATTTATGCTTGTATATGATGAAATAATCTTATTTATTTGCTTTTGGTATTGTTAAATATTTGGACAATAGACTCTCGTTACCTGTGGATCCCATTAATCATGTCTTATCAGTTGAATATTGTACTAAAATGTTTGATCTTCTTTATTATTGATATAAATTAATGAGTTCAATGAATGTGTAGAAAACTTTGTTTAGTAGTCTAGGGAAAGTATGTTTCCTACTAAGCACTTATTTATTTTGTAGAATGCTTTTGCAAGGCATTGCGAACATTGTTTTTTCATACAATGAATGTGCCAATGTGTCAACAAAGGCATCAACTATACTATTCAATGAATGTGTAGAAAACTTTGTTTGGTAGCCTAGGGAGAGTATGTTTCTTACTAAGCACTGATTTATTTCATAAAATGCTTTTGCAAGGCATTGCGAACATTGTTTTTTCATACAATGAATGTCCCAATGTGTCGACAAAAGGCATCATCTATACTATGCAATACATAATTTTGTCGTCAATAGCTAATTTATTGACCTCCTGCTTGCATATATTTATTGTCTATCACTATCACCTGAAGAAATGTTTTTTGTATTAAATCTTCTCAGTAATTTCATTTTATCTTTACTATAATTTGTCATAATTTTAATCTTTATTTTCTAATATGTAAAAGTAATGAGCAACAGATGTTGAAAAGAAAAATACCAGTAGTTCCTAAATTGAAGCACGAAACTCAAATATTTATTCAAAATGTGTATGGTGTGTCAAACTAAGGGAAATATTTGGAAAAAAGAAAAAAATAATTTATAGATGCTCAAATTGGTAATATTTTAGATTGATCAAGCATTTTTTTGGATTATGCAGTTTTTTGAATTTATGGAAGAAACGTTTTTTTCGTTATATTATATTTCAGATGTTTCCAAAATCCAAACTTCTCTCTTTTCTAGTATCTTAATAAATATAAAGTTTTTGGGATAAACATTAATGGTTCTAAAGAGTTACATAAATTTATGGTTCCTTCATAATTTATTTTTTGATTATAAACACATACAAACAAAGTATAGTTGAGTCAAGTTCTCTCTTCAAACACATTGGAGTTAGATAGGTTTGGGTAGTTGAGTTTGGTTATTTTGAATCTTGCCTGACAGATAGTTGAATCAAATTCTCTCTTCAAAAGTGATTTAATCTCTGCGTATATGTTGGGTACTAGTGTATATGTTATGCGTACTAGGGATTGTAGAGGTTGCATATGCATGTTGAAGATTCATGGTAGCGGATAACAATAACATCAGGTCAACAACAAGATTTTGGGTTCTCCTAAGTTTACTGAGGACACGCAAATACTGTTTTGTTTTTATATAACCAGACTTTATTATCAAGAAACTATGTTGTGTCAGAATTTTTGACCTTACTTTTGCAAGGCGTTGCAGTCATTGAGAAATGGGCATGTCAACAAAAGCAGAAACCTATTTGTAATGCAGTTTTTTTGTTCAGTAGCTGATATTTTATTTACTATTAGCTCACCCCTGTGTTAGTTTATTTCCTTTTGAATTCGATATTAAACTTGACCTATGGTTAACCTGCAGACTTCTTATTTAACCATGTCAGTTGGAGAGAACATCAAAACATATGTGACTTCTTGCTCCACCTACTGTATCTTATCCCTAGTCCCAGCCTAGCCCTTGCCCCTTTCCACCCAAGATAATTGGCTATGTTCTATTGAGAAATTTCAGATGAAGTCAATGATGATTTGTTTAGATATTCTGATTTGCAAATTTGGGACTCATCTAACCCTTTGCTTTTTCATATTCTGCCTTTGGGTTGAAATGGTCCCTTATATTACAACACCATCTGCTTCACTTTGCCAGCTAGTTTTGTCCTATCTGGCCATTAAAGATGGCACATGTTAAAATTACCCATTTCTAATTGTTGTCGCATGGGCTTCACTATATTTTTTTTTCTTGCTCTGTATTTTAATCTGACAGATTTGATGTTCATATTTGCCTAAATATTATTATATTAATATAAATTTTGTTTTCTATCATGTTTATCTATATCTACTTTTACCTTTATTTCTGATCTGCTGAAGCTGGTATTCCAAACTAAAAACAGGCTTTGCTCGTCCATTTTTTTTATAATTTACACTTTTATATGATGAAATTATCTTAATTTTTTTTGTCAAAATTTGATGATATTATGTCTTGTTACCTCTGGCCATTAACCGTGCCTTGTTATTTGAAACTGAACTACAAAAGTTAGATCTTTCTTTCCTAAGTAACGATTTCAATAAATGTGTTGAAAAAACTCATCTGGTTTACTACGGAGAGTGGAATAGTTTTTATTAAGCACACTTTAGTTCTTATCATGCTTTTGCAAGGCGTTGCGAACATTGTTTTTTCATACAATGAACGTGTCAACAAAAGCATAAATTAGTCATGCAATGCGTAATTTCTGAGTCAATAGCTAATTCTTTAGTGGCTCTTGAATTGACCTTCTGCTTGCATATATTTATTCTCTATGTTTTCACCTTAAAGAATTTTTTTTTGTATTAAACCTTCCCTAGTTGCATAAACAAAAATTACATATTTACATTTAGGCTTTACTCTAAGTTGCCATAATTTGATCTTTATTTTCTACTGTATAAAAATAATGAGCAATAGATGTGTATAAAAGAAAATCATTCACTATAATCATTTGTTTAATTACATTGTTATCAATTATCATGCTTTTGCAAGGTGTTGTGATCTTTGGTATTTTATGTAACGGACGTGTCAACAAAAGCATAAATTAATTTATGCAATGCACATTTTTTGAGACAACGGCTAATGTTTAGTTGCTGTTGGCCTCCTGCTTGTATATGTTTGTTCTCTCTGGCATTCTATCACATTGAAAAAAGAGCTTTTCTTATTAAGCCTTTCAAGTTGTGTCAATATGAAAATATCATTTCTGGTTTGCTGCTTTGTTTCTTTGTGGCTCAAGCAATATGTTCACGTTGGAGTTCACTTACTATGATGTACAAAAACTTGAAAATTTGTGCCTATTTTTCATGTCACACAAATATTATTATGACAAGACAACTCTAAATACACTAGGACATTGCACGATCAGTATCGTATTGTTGTGGTTGTGCCCACAACCAAATTCTATAAAATTGTAAGGTAGATGTTTGGGTCGACTTATGAAGTATAAACATTTGAACTCAATACTTCTGAATTATTTTTTCATATATATAAAGTATCTTTCTGGATTTTCTTCTGAAGCCATTGAGAATTGTAATTCCGTGCATATTTCCTACATGATATAGCCTGCTTGTATATATTTGTTCTCTGACATTCTATCACATTGAAAAAAAATGAGCTTTTCTTATTAAGCCTTTCAAGTTGTGTCAATATGAAAATACTTTTGCTTTCACTATAAATTGTCATGTCTTGTTTGCTGCTTTGTTTCTTTGTGGGTCAAGCAATATGTTCACGTTGGAGTTCACTTACTATGATGCACAACTTCTTCAAAATTTGTGCCTTTTTTTCATGTCACACAAATATTATATATGACAAGACAACTCTAAATACACTAGGACATTGCACAATCAGTATCTTATTGTTGTGGTTGTGCCCACCACCAAATTCTATAAAATTGTAAGGTAGATGTTTGGGTCTACTTATGAAAGTATATAAATTTGGACTCAATACTTCTTAATTATTTTTTCATATATATATATATATATATATATATATATATATATATATATATATATATATATATATATATATATATAAAATAAAGTATCTTTCTGGATTTTCCTCTGAAGCCATTGAGAATTGTAATTCCGTGCATATTTCCTACAACATGATAGATGTTAGACATTGATATCTTTAGACTGTTCTTTTTTGATATAACCATCTTAAACCAATCTATTTGGTATAAATCCTGTAAATTTCAATATACATCTAATATCATTTCATAAAAAAAGTTCTACTACTAAATATCATCTGTCCCAATTAAAGGAAGAGAAACCTAATGTGTTAAATGACTAGTATTGTTCTAGAAGCCGTAGAGTTGGAGCAATTTGGTAAATGTATATTTGACCAAATATCACTTTGATCTGGATCGGATATAATAAGAAGTGAATACGGATACAGATAAGGATATAATAGGGTTTGGAGAAACTAAACTTTGAAATTTTTAAGAGAAGTGATGATAACATATAGGTTTTGTTACATGTTAATGAACTTATGATTGAGTATTTATATATACTTTACATCTAATAGGTTTAATCACAAATAGAATCCTCCTAACTGTTAGAAGCTTTGATGCGTATCTATATTAAAATATCATTTACATATTTATATAGGTACCTGATATCCTGATCTGGATAATGGAGTGGAATCCATATCTGTATCCTAATAAATTAAATCGAGATCCGGTAAATTAACTTTGGATTTGGGTCCTACCAGATCTAGGGGCTGCAAATGAACATTGCAGATCCTGAGCTCGGCTCGACTCGGTTTCCTTAAGCAGCCAAACTAGCTTGATTCCCTTAATGAGCCGAGCTTGAACATGGGAACTCGGCTCGAGAGCTCGTGAACAAGCTCGACTCGATAAGCTCGAAGAGTACTCGTCTCAACTTGACTCGGTTATCACTCTTTTTGGCTCTTGGTTACAACTTGGTGCCCTTAATTTTTTCTCCATTATATTTTCCACGATCTCTTTTCTGTGAGTTATAGTTCTTGTTAGTCATTACAATTCTCTGTTTTTTTCTTTATTTCTCTACCCTCTGATTATGTAATGAAAATTGCTGAAAAAAACACCAGGACTCGAGCTCGAATGGCTTGCAAGCTGCTCGTGAGCAGCTTGAACATCCTCTTGCCAACTCGGGCTCGGGCTCAATAAGGACCAAGCCTAAATGAGCCGAGCTTGAACATGCAAGGCTCGACTCGATTGCAGCCCTAACCTTATCTAAAAATAATATATCCATATAAATTGCTGTGATTGGATTCAGATACGGATCCAAACCGGATAATCCTGTTCCGGATGCACCCCTAGGACTCAGTTCAGTAGCTCATTTCAGTTATAAAGCTATTTTCTTCTTCTGTCAGAGCACTAAACAGGGTCCTTGTTGTTAGAGTTTGGTTTTGAAGGGCTCGAGATAAATACCTAATAAGTGAGGTTTGAGGTTGGTTAAACCTAAATATGCTTGATAATCATTTTCGAAACTCGTGATTATCTAGATAAATCTTCCATATTTCCTTATTCTGTCTCCTATTACTCTGAAAACATTAGCTCTGGAGTTTATTTGAGATTTAAGTTTAGATTTTGGTTTAAAGGTCAAAGTATTTGGTAAAATCTTAAATTCTTTCATGGTGCTGCTCTCTTGAAAACTTTATGGCTTCAACTTATTTGGGACCTGTCTGCCCCATTTCTTTTCATATATTGCCATTGGAATGATTGGTCCCTATAGTACAGTACCATCTGCATCACTTTGCCATTTAGTTTTATTTTAGTTGGTCATAAAGAATGGAGCATGTTAAAATTCTCTTGCTTTTTAGCATATGGTAAAATAGAGAGACCACCTGTTTTTGTTTTAATTGATACAAGACCTTTTTTTGACATGGTTTCTTACTTTAATAATCTTTATGTTCTATTATGTCATTTTACTCTGCTATGTTTTATTTGAATTGCAACCCTTGCATGTGCTCTGAAATTTAACCCTTGGCAAGCCCTTAGCATGTTATTGCACTCATAGACATTAACGTAGATCCCAGTAATTTCCTAAAATTTATTATCGTGTTTTACCTCAATCACTTAAACTGGGTTGATTTCTTCCAATTGTTTGATTGAACATTGCATATTATCTTTTTCTTATCAAACCTGGTCAATTTCTTCCAATTGTTTGATTGAACCTCGTATATTATCAATTGGATATCATTTGTGGTTTGCTGTTTAGCTATTCTACTTGAAATTTGTTCTTGCTTCCAAACTGATGCTGTTATATGCATGGGAAATGAAAGCATATTTTAATATGATTCTTGAATAAGAAACAATGATGATGTTTATCTTTTTTTTTTGTAGGATGATACTGCCAGGCCTGCTCAAGCACCCCGTCCTGCAGGAGCTACGAATCCTGTCCACCCTTGATCTTTTCAAACAACTACTATTGCAGTAACCTGTGCCTTAGCCTTATTGCCACAGGAGAAGAGATGATGGAAATTTTGGATGTGAAACTTTCTTCAGGTTGTATTAATAAGAGACTGCTTATATTAGATTTCCATAGTTTTCCAGTTTGAATTCCCATCTCAAATTGCTAGTGCTACTTATTTTCTTGTTGAAGAACTTGGGGGCTAAGTTGGACCTTTGTTATTGTTTTAGATGTTTTTACTTGTCTGGATATTAAGTACTGCATTTTGTTATCAAACATTTCAGGTTCTATTGGAAGCAAAAAATGTGAATTTTATTTTTGCAGAATATTTATAGATGATGAATATCTTTTATATATATATATATATATATATATATATATATATATATATATATATATATATATATATGGTTGCACATGGGATTCATTTTATACTTTTGGTTTATTATTATTTTTGCAATGCCCTGCGTAACGCACAAGACTTTGTGCACACTGCATTGCATGTCTTTTGGGTCCATTGTCCTTGATTTTTACACACACCCCCACGCCTCCCTTGCGGTTCGGTTTTGAGACCGTCCGTCTAGCCATGGAGGCTTATACCTCTCCTTGTTGACTGCAAGAGGCTGCTGAGTTCGGTTTATACTTTTGGTTTATTATTGATCATAATTTGGGTTGAACATCTTATTTGAAGAGGTGATCTTGCTTAGTTATAACTGATGGATATATGACTTAAACATTTTGTACTTTTAAAAGTGTGCACTTGGTGTGGATTGTACTGATTCAAATATTTACAATATGGTTTAGTAACAAGTTTGAGAGATCTGAGCAGGCTTTGGACTCTAATTGGGATGCAATATATGAATTGATTAGATTTGTAGTCCGACTTTTAATTTCCTCACCTGTTTCTTCTGGAAGCTAGGTTTGATCGGGTTCTCTGGTTTGTTGAGAAATTAAAATTATCTTGATGCCTATTGATCTTTTTATTTTTCAACATGCATTTGTGATAAAGAAATATATTGGTTTCATGCGTGTTGAGATGTTCAACTTTGAAATAATACTTTATTGATATAATATATAAATTATTATAGAACAAATACGGCTGCTAAAATTTTGTACTTAAATGTCGCGTCTCCCAAGTTGAATAATCTTGGGCTACGTTTAATTCACGGAATCAATGCCTTGAAAAAAGAAAAGTTGTTTTTTCTTTTCTTTTCTGTATTTGAATACCAAAAGAATTTGGATGCCAAAGAAAATAAGTAGTAAAGAAAATTAATTTTCACGAAAGAAAAATAAATTTAAAAAAACTCGATTATTTATTTTTCCTTCCAAATTTTCTAGTTTTATTTTGCTTTCCTTCCTGCAATACAAACGAAGGTTAGTCTGTTAGGACATTTGGTTTGAGTGCACCGAGGTTGACTCAAAGTTTGAGATTGGTTGGTTTAAAGCCTACTCTGGTAGAAACTACACGGTATCCTGGTGATGACAACTTGAATCTACAATACATTAGCCATCATTCTAAAGAACGGCTGACTGAACCCTACAAATACCCAACTCTCATTTGAGTTGTCACGTTTATCAGACATTCATATTTTGGTATGCATTTTCCTAAAAGAGAGCATGCAAGCTTTTATTGCTATCACAGCGCGTTTGGTTTTGATTTTAAGGAAAATGCTAAGTTTACTACCAAATTCTTACAACCTTCTTACAACTACTCTCTCCCACTCCTTACACATGGGTCCCACCGGGTCCCACCACCAATCTCACCCCCCTGCTACATGGGCTTCACCCGGCCCCACCATTTTTTTTCCTCCTCCAATCGAAATCCGACACGTGTCCAGTTGTAGGAGGGTTGTAAATTTTGGTTGTAGGCATAGCAAAGCTCTGATTTTAAACGCTGCTTTCTGAGTTTAAACTCAAAATCCATCAGAAATTGTGTTTGGTTAAGTTTTTTTAGAATGTGGAGTCCCAAAATTTTTTTGGGAGTTGTAATGTTTTAACTCAGCTTTTAGAAAGCTGCTGAAACTTGTTTTCACAGTGTGGCTTCTCACAACCAGTGGGTCCCATCCCTACCCCCTCCTCCCCTCCCCCCAGGACTCTACTCTCTCTCCAGAATTATTTTTTTTATGGCCAAACCGAACAAGGAGATGCTCCATCACCGCGTCCTCTTCGGCAGCCGCGGACTAGTCAGGAGACGATGGTGGTGGCCAAGTCCTCCTCGGCAGCGGCGGACGAGTCAGGAGACGATGGTGGTGGCCAAGTCCTTCTCGGCAGCCGCGGACGAGTCAGGAGACGATGGTGGTGGCCAGGTTCTCCTCGGCAGTCGTGGACGAGTCAGTTGAGGGAGGACATGATGGTGGTGGCCATGTCCTCCTCGGCAGCGGCAGACTCGACCTGGATGAAGTCGAGGTGCTGGTGGAAGTCGAGTCGGTCGAAGGAGCCGACGGTTCTGGTGGCCTCGAGCTTGACCGCTCCGTAGCATGGAGGTCGACCTCAAGCATGAGGGACTCGACTACCTCTCTTGGTCGAGATGGGGTCGTTCCACCGTCGCGCGGAGATCGACCTCGAGCAGAGGCGGAGCGGTTGTAGGGGCGAGGCCGACGTGGCCGGACTCAAGCCACCGGCAGACACGAACAAGATTAGGGTTCCGTTAACACGGTTTGGGAGGGGGGGATAGTTGGACACATTTTGGTGGTACCAGTTGGACACGAACAATTGTGGACACAGTTAAAAAAAATATTTTTGTAAAATATCTAACCAAACACAATTTTTTACTTTTATTTTTTAAAACTAGTTTTTAAATAAAAGTAACCAAACGCAAAATAAAATTTTCTATACTCACAAAATTATTTTATAACTTACTTTCAGAAAACTGTTTTTAAAACCAAATTTCAGAAAACACATCCAAACGGACCCACATTGGAATATCTTTTCTTTCCCTACAACCAAAAATTACACTTTCTCAGAATGGTAACACGATTTTCTTTTTCTCAGAATTTCTTCTAAATATGTGGGATGCATGATCAACTGCAAAAGTGTATAAGCAATTGGCGGCAACCCTAACCAAGCATCAAATCCTGTCACTAGACCATGAGCCTTCAAGTTGAGCGAGTACTTCGTACCATAGAATGAAGAAATGTGGTGATAGTGGACATCTTGCCCCAGGGAAAACGAGAAGAATTTGTTATTGCCGGGGCACAATTTTCGATAGAAAACTGAAAAAATGAAATAATTGTAAAAATAACGTTTCAACGCAACACTTCAAAGAAGGTGTGCAACAGAGATCCTTGGAGGATTCTGAGTTACAAAAATATAAAAAAAAATCGTAACAGTAGCAAACGACAGTAGTACTTCTAAAAAGAAGATACTAAGCGAATTGCTATAGGCAACAACAACTTGGATGACGGACGATAGATGGAAGATTGCTGGGGTAAATGATCACCGTTGCTCAAAGCTTAATTTGCCCCACACGAACAACTTCCAGGAACCAGCAAGTTCGACGGAGAACTTTGGAACACTCCGCTCTTCTGACTCCTCGGATGACAGCGAACTCCTGTGGCACTAAGTGGCGCTGGTACTGCTCTTCTCTACTCTCTCGAACTTTGTGAAACTGTGTTAAAAAATACTTGTAAACTTCTGTATATTCTATGTGTACAGAGAGAGAGAGAGAGAGAGAAGAGAGAACCTTATATAGGCCCGCGGTGTAACTGTCTAATTAGCAGAACATTCGGAACGTTGTAAAAACTGCTCCTGAAAGTGCTGCAACTGCTCAAATCGTGCACATACACGATCTAAGCCAACTGGCGCACAACACGCGCCACCTGCGCAACGTGCGCCACCCGCGCAACGTGCGCACCGTACGCACCTCGCGCACCTTGCACACTGTGCGCACAGTGCCACTTGCGCACTCTGCACAATTTGCGCCAACTGTGCGCCAACAAGCAGCGCCCACTGGCACGCCACTGGCCCGCGCAACTGGACGCGCCTCTGGGCCGTGCAACTGGGCACGCCAATTGGCAGCGCAAGTGGCTCGCACAACTTAAGCGCACTATGCGCCTAGCGACGATGCTGACGTGCTAAGTGCAAAGTGCGCCAACAAAATGTCACATTACGCCTCATGAGCCCGAGTCCGTGTCCGAGTCCGAGTCGCTATGCCCCTACGGGGCTTAGCTCCATTGGAAATTAATTCCCAAGAGCAAAAAGCATGAATGGTTCATTGTTAATTTGTCCTTTTTTTCTATTAGAAAAATACCCCCACATGGCACACCCATGTGCACCTCCACACCACTTGTGCATATCTAAACAAGCATAGTTTATATATAGAAATACGCTTCCTTTGGCCTAGCCAATATGGGACTAAAGTTTCCAATGAAAAAGGCCAAAATCCAATAATCCTCCACATATCTCTATATATGGATTTGAGTGTTCCCCACAGTAACTGCCCATCATGCATCAGGAGAGATGTCGCTGACGACTTGAATCTTCCTGCATGGATCAAATAACAGATTATAATACAAGAATGGACTAAGCCTTAAATTCTGCACCATAGCTGAAATTCTTTCCACTCACATAATATAGTTACATGTGCTTCTGGCTACACATTAAAGGTCTTGTGCGAGCCTGGTTTCAGTGTATAATTTTTGGCGTCTACAAGTTTAAACTTAAGAGACGGCCTGATATCTCTTTTTCCATACACTATAGGTGAGTTCTTTCTTAAAGAGATATGGCATGAAGCGCTTTGCGCTTCCCTTGCGGTGCTACGCCGCTATGACATGGCCTAAAGCCGAGATATTATCCCGTACCGGGAACCTCATCATAGTGTCATACTACTGTAGCATGAGGTCACCGCCTCTTTGTAGTGCTATACTATCCGGCATGAAGCCTTAGGCTCCCTTGCAGTGTTACGTCACAACGACATGGCTTGCAAGGCCGAGGCTTTACCCCTATCGGGGTACCTCATTGTGGTGTCGTGCCACTGTAACATGAGAAACTCCTCCCCTTTGTAGTGCTGACTACACCCTCTTTAATTTCAACATACAACATTAGGCTACCTGCCTATTTGCGGTGCTACGCCGCTGTGACTTGGCTCACAAAGCCGAGGTATTACCCCTTTCGGAAACCTCATGGTGGAGTCACCCCATAGTAGCATGGAGTTTCACTCCTTATAGTGATGTGTTACCGTGCTTCCTGTAAAGAACACCAAACATTCACTCTGCCTGAGAACTCATTAAGGCGTTTAAGCCAACCTTCCCACAGGATCTGTTTTTCGCAGAAAACAACAGTAGACAACAGTGGTTGTAGGTCCGTAACCTCTCTATGCCCTATAGGACATGTACCAATCGTTCCTGATATTCTTCCGATTAATGGTCCTCCCTTGAACCAAAAGCTAGATGCCTAGTAGATTTCTCTTTGAACTAATAACATAAAACTTTATGGTAGGATTGCAATAATACAATATCAGAATGCCTTCAAGCCCATTTTACTTGCTGTGTCATCGACCAGCTGGCGCTTGAGGCCCTTGGTGAACAGATTCGCCATATTTTCCTGACTCCGAACATCACACTACAATTACACCTCTTGATAAGATCGTGTATTGCCCTGTGCTTCAACCGCACAGTCCTCTTCTTTCCGTTGAAGAGGTCATTTGATGCCACCGCCGCAGTTACCTGGTTGTTGCAGTATATCGGTATTGCTGGTATTTGCGTCCCAACTACTAGAAGATTATACATGAGCTCCCGAAGCCATTCTGCTTCCTCCACTGCGGTATCAAGTGCAAAGAACTCAGATTCCATGGATGACCGTGAGAGCATAGTCTGCTTCTTCGACTTCCACGATAGAGTAGCTCCACCCATTGTGAAAATGAATCCACTTGTGGACCTCTCGCTCTCCACCTCTGAGCACCAGCTGACATCACTTAAGCCTTCTACTACCGGTGGATCTCCGCTGTAGTGCAGTACATATGTTCGAGTCTTCTTGAGATATTTTATAACCTGTTTCACATCTTTCCAGTGCCCAATGCCTGGGTTGCTCGTGAAACGACTCAGCATTCCTACGACGAAAGCTATGTCAGGCCTTGTGGCAGTAGTAGCATACATCAAACTCCCGGTAATGCTTGCGTACTCCAGCTGCCTGACGCTTTCCCTTGAATTAGGCTTCAACTTCAGATCACACCTGTAAGGCGTATCGATCCCTGGAAGATGCTGATACCCGTAACATATGATAATCTTCTCAATATAATGAGACTGTGACAGCGCTAGTCCAGTGTCTGTCCAGATGATCTTGATCCCTAAGATCACATCAGCTTCTCCCAAGTCCTTCATAATGAAGTTGCTCGAGATGAACTTCTTTGTCTCCGTGACACAGCCCATATCCATACCTAGGATCAGCATGTCGTCCACGTACAGCCAAACGATCACACCTCTTCCATCAGCAAATTTTGTGTAAACACACTTGTCTGTCTCGCTGACCATGTAGCCATTTGACCTTATAACCTTGTCAAATTTCTCATGCCACATCTTGGGAGTCTGTTTAAGATCGTACAAGGATTTCACCAACTTGCAGACTTTGTCTTCAAGACCCTTGACGACAAATCCCTCTGGCTGTTGCATGTAAATCTCTTCGATCAGCTTGCCATTTAGAAAAGCCGTTTTCACATCCATCTGATGTATCACCATCCAATGTATCGCTGTGAGAGCAATCAACATTCTGATGGTGGTCATCCGGGCTACTGGAGCATACGTGTCAAAGTAGTCGATCCCCTACTTTTGAGAAAACCACTTGGCTACCAACCTGTCACGACCCGCACCCGTTTTTTTTTCTTTTTTTTTAAACGGATACGAGAAGTGTCCAAGCCAGCCTACGCCGCAGTGTCGGCGGTAGAACGCTGTCACGGCCATGAAGATCAAAATCACAAATAATGCTCATTCACAAAATTAATTTAATTTACAAAGATCACAAGTTTTACATTTGTAGAAAATATAAACTTGTACAAATAACTGAATGTCTACAACTCAACTATCTAGCTAGTCTCTAGGCTTTATCTGCAAGTATTCCCGTCACTCCCCAAGCTAAATGAATCCTCGGCTAACCTGAAAATGTTGGTTTCCAGTCAGGAATGGAACGAGCACAATCCACTGAATGCAATCTCAATAAAGAAAATGACTATAAAACAAAGGTTAGACATCAATTATGAGTTTTAAAAATAAACAGGAAATACAGAAAACCAATAGTAAAGAAATAGACACAACAGACTTTCCCCAACTGTTAGAAGTACCTTTGATATGTGATCGGTCTCGGGACAGTTATGCGACACGGTCTACACGGTCTAAAGTTACACGGTCTAAAGTTACACGGTCTACAGTTACACGGTCTACAGCTACACGGTCTACAGTTACACGGTCTACAGAAAATATTGCAGTAAAGAAACTGTCTACAAAATAATAATCACGATCTACACAGTTTAAATGCAGTAAATAAAGCACTGTCTACACTGTCTACAAGAAATAAATAAAACACTGTTTACACGGTCTACAAAAAAATAAATGCAACACGGTCTACACGGTCTACAAGAAATAAATGCAACACGGTCTACACGGTCTACACGATCTAAGGTCAGATCACACATCCTTGGTACTTCTCATCCCCGACTCAACAATTTATAATAGAAAATAATCACATAACCAATGACTAATCAATGAAATATAGTAAAGATCAATATCGAAATGCAAACAATAAACTGTACTCGCCTGTGGTCCTTTGCTGGTGAAACCGACAATCTGAACTACTCAATGTGCCACTATAGTCAAAACCCATACAACAGTCCCCGGAAGCTGAAATAAACAATACCAATGATCTCAGAATAGTCCAATTAGCTAGGATTGCTTGTCCTTACGTCCAATTCAGGACACAGGGGCAAAACAGTAATTTCGGCCCAAAACGATGTCCGCCGTTGGACCCGCTTTGCACCGAAAAGCGTGCCAGAGTCAATGGTCTCTAAAGTCGTCAAACTACATGCCTACGGATCCAGTTTTCCGATACGAACCCAACCGTATGTCCAAAGTTGGATTCCGGCGGGCCGTGCACAAAATCGCCCGTTGAGTGGGACCGTGGGGCCCGCAAAACGACGTACGATTCAACTATCTCAGAATTGGACCAAACTTGGCATGCAGGACCAGAAAAACGATACGGTCCTGTTGGCGCAAGTTTCGTCTCGATCTGACGAGCGTGCACCAAGTAATTGGAGAATTTGCAAGGTGCACGATACGGGGAATTTCGGCGGATACGTATCAAATTCGTCGCGCACACGCGACCAATTTGAATTCCGTCAAAGCCCACACGACCACGAACTCGATACGCAACTTTCGGTGCTTTCGGTTCGCGACCACGTCGCCCGGTTTGGCATGACGCACGTCGCGTGGAGAGATTTCTGGTTTTTAAAAACAGATTTTTCTAAAAGTTTGAAGCTGAATTAATCACAATTTAACCAATGAAAAATAAAACTATTAATGGGGTTGCCATCTCGTATATGTTGGCTAAAAAGGTGTTCAAATAGATTCCTAAAATTTCTTTTATTCTGTTCTAGAATCCCCTTCCAAAACAGGAGATTGGGCTGTTTGTTTTCTGTTTTAGGACAGATTCTAAACTCAGAATTTCGAGTTTTTCTCGATCTTTGCGATCGATTCTCGTCGCGGGTACTACGAATTAAGATAATCTAATTGCAGAGAAACGGAGCCGTATAGGTTGTGAGTATACCTGCACAGTTGGTTCGAGGATCGATGGAACGTGGAGGAAGCAAACTCGTCGCGAAGTTGATCTTTCGACAGCATTTGCTGCTGTCATCTCCGCGCATCGCGCGTTCGCGTGGCCGGTGCGGCGACTCCGGCCGGCCTCCGGTGCCGGCGCGCGCGCAGAGGAGGTCGCCCAGGTGGCGCGCACGAGGATGGGTGGCACGCGGCGTTTAGGGTTTCGCGTGATCCTTCTTTCTCTCGATTTCCACCTCCTATTTGTATACCCGCGGGTGTGTTCCCAGCGCTTGGTTGAACGCTCGGGTGTTTGGGAGTCCCCTGGGCTGAGCTCGGCTAAGGGCTTGGGGCTTTGGGCTGGCCTGGGGGCCCACGCAGTTGCGCTGGGAAGGGATGTTTGTTCACCAAAACTGCTGGGCTTGGACGAGCTCGGTTTTGGGAGGGTTCGTGTATGGGTTTGCTAGTTAGCTTTCCTGAGTTCGGAAATTAGCTTTGGGGTGATGTGGGAAAAGGCTGGGCCTGGGGGGTTTTAGCTCTGGGAGCTCGGCGGCTACTGTTACTTATTCTTTCTTCATTCCTATACTAAATCTATATTTCTATTAGCAATAGCTATAGTATTTGTATATATATTTATATATATACATATACTCTTATTTATACACGTTTATATATAAATATACACATATACTTATACGTATATTTATATATATACATACTAATCTACACCTATATATATATACATGTACATGTGACCAATTAATATCTCTATATAATTATTTACACCAATTATAAATGTCCTTACATTCCTCTTCATACTATACTTACACAAACATTTATATACGTACCTATATATATTTAATATACATTTATATATCTATAAATACCTATATATTTGTTATACCTTTGTACATTTATATAAATGCCAATATATTCAATATACGTACATTCATATTTACACAAACGAACTCATATATTTAATATATATATATATATATATATATATATATATATACACACATTGTATGTATACATGCACATATATATATATATATATATATATATATATATAACCAAAATTGCCTCATTCTAAAATACTTTATCCAATAGAATATCTAAATAATAAAAATTCATTAATCACCATTAAATGAAATAAATAAAAATAAAAATATTTAAAAATTTTGGGAAGGGGAGCTACAAATCTACCCACCTTAAAATAATTTCGTCCTCGAAATTCTAATTCATAACTATTCCTTAAGAAATTCAAAATCGACTATTACTTTATCTCTTCAAATTTAACTTCTCCAAAAATATTTTATAGCACTCTCTAGCCATTTGTAATTATGAAACCTCGAGGATTTCTACCCACCTTTGGTCACGCTACTCCTTCAAGGGTATGTCACAAAAAAAAAAACTTTTATAATCTTCCAATAAGTTGCTAGAGTCATTATCCTTAGATATCTAAGACATATGACATCTATATTTCCACATGTCTATCAAACAACCGAGTACTCAAAATCAAACAATATTCTTAAGAATCTCTGGTGAATTCTAGACAGCACGATCATTCGTCACCCCGAAATGGGAAGGACGGAAAAAATAAGGAAGAATAATTAAGAGAAAAATGAAGTTTCAAGAACGGTAGAGAATATACAATAATACAGATAGAAAAGGGGTATTTATGAATCTATAGTCTTATTCGCTAGATTGGCTACTCTAGTTCAGTCACGTGCTACGTCGAAGAGCCCCTCGTTACTTAGAGTGGCCTGCGACCCGTGCAATACAGAAGTCTCATTCCCGAAATTCTAGCTCAAACAAGGTTCTATAACGGAACAGAATTTGAGAAATCAAGATTGTGGTCTTAATGGGTCCTCTATTTGGGCATCAGTCGTTGGTTGGATGAACATTGGATTTCAATTTATATGGACTGGCCAAGCTCCTAACGATAAGACTATTTCTATTAGGTTAGGGTATCTTAGAATAGGTTTCTACCCAAGGGGTTGAGCTAGTTGCCAGTCAAGTTGGTTAGCTAGGTTCCTAAAGTTCAAAATGTGCCTTCGGTGACTTTTGTGTTTAAGTAGCATAGGAGGCCTCCATCAAGTGGTACGCTAGTGGTATGTGCGTAGTGGACTTCGAGTAGAACACTACCACATATTGGGTCGAAGGAATGGGGTCAAAGTTGAGGCTCTAGTGGAAGTCATACCGTTATTGTGGTAAGGGTTGTAGCTAGTCTTTCTAACCTGAAAGTCGTGGTACAAAAATAGAGTACAAGGGAACGGGTTTGAGTGGGACATGATATACCTAGATAAAGATGGACTTGTCTAGATCTTGCATATAAAATTTGTTGGGAGATAACAGTTGGTCTCGTGCTCTGAATATTAATGGCACGGTCGGGGACACAAGGTGATCTAAATGAAAAAGTGGGAGTCCATGGGACACTAATAATCATCCTAATGGAAATTATTCTAATCACTCGGTTATTCGGGTATATCCTAAATTTTAGAAGGCTTACAGTCTACCCACCTTAGAGGCTAGGATATGGTCCTAGGAATATTGAGGTTAGAAGGATTTTTCAAGTCCGTTATTGTACCTCGACTCTTGTCAATAAAGATTAAGGCATGGCGTAACAGGATACGGTAGATCTAAGTCAAGCCAAGGGTCGTTCCTCAATGAATGGAAAACGAGAGTGTTCAATGATACACGGTCGAAAAATAGAATGATCTAATCGTCCACTGTATACAAGGGTTATCGACAGGGTAACCAACTCTAAGGCACATCATCTAAAAAGATTTCTAACCACTGAGTCGTGAAACTCTAGTTGTGTTAAACCTGTCAGGCTATGGTCATAAAGGTTCTAGTAATATGGGCTACAGTGATCATGCATTGTTGTTGACAACTGGTATATCATAATTTGCCTGGGTATTTAAGCTATGGTATTGGCTAAGCTAGTGACTGTGGTATTCCAACACTAGTTAGGTCTTAATAATAAAATTTACATAACTAGAGTAATATTGGTTGGAAACCAAACTCGGGATGGGTGTCCACCATAATCACGGTAAATTATTGTCCTTAGCCTTGTCTGTTCATCTCATGTCTAAACTGTGGGCTTTGGTCGAGGGACGGTTGAGTCAAGGCATAAGGGTTGAAAGTTAAGGCAAGCTTCCAGCAAAAATTGGAGACTCACATTATTTGGTTTCTTGAGAATAGATAGTCTCCTAGGTTGGCGTTCTGACTAAGGATAAGACCCTAATCATTCTCAAATTCAAATGGCTCGAAAGTCTCAATACAGTTTGGGGTCGAGAGGAGAACGCGTAACTCGATCGCATGGCTGGCGATAACTTCCCTTGTGTATACAACTACCATAGCTATGGGGATACGCGATAACTTACGAGCTTCTGTCTTTCCGAACTAGTGAAAGACAAAAACCATAAAGAGTTCAAGAAAGATATTACTGAATACAATCACGTGATTCAAGGGCGAACGTATAATTCAAGAGGAATTGTCAAGCAGTCGCGGATGAGATCCTAGATACCTATATATCTCCATCCACATAGTGTAATTAAACGAAGAGCGAACCAAACGCATCATGGTTGATCAGACCATAATACACTGATTCTGATTAGACAATAAGTTAGCAGGCGTCCCCACTAAACATATGTCTCGAATCAAGCTCGAGAACAGAGTGAGCTTGCAAAACTAGGCTATAATAGCAGCATTGGTCAAAGTAGTCAAGATACAAGTACGCGAGATTTATTTTTTTTTGAAAAGAGGCACAAGTAGTTCGAGTTTAGAGAGAATCAAAACTTACCTGGTGTTCTTGCTTATACAATCAATCCTACTATTTTCTATTGACAAGGAACACATAATGCTAGTTTGGGAGACATGCTACTCAACTTACAGATCTTCCACTACTATCGGCTTTAGATCTTATGGGACATGCATGACATTGTCCTATTCTCTATGGTATCCCAAACTTGTAATCATGTCTGAAGTTATTTCACCGAGGACTACGCCTCGTCCGTAAAATCGGGCTGTGGTAACCCTTGGTTTCGTAACTCAACATGATACAAGATTGAACACTTCTTAACTCTATCCAATATTAGCTCAAGGGTACCTACGATCAAGAGAGGACCACTAGCCATAGTTTTGGCAATATCCCATCTCCTATATTTTCTTAAACTAATTTCAACTCTAGGGGTCATGCCTTGCCAGTGCGCTGCTGGCTGCAGTGAATCCATAATCTCCATAATTCAAATGAATGGCGACAGTGCGCTGCTGTCATGCCATTTATGAGTTAACTAATACTCCTTTAACTATTTCAGCAAAAAAAATTCATAGGCTTCTAGGGATTCAAACAAGGTAACCATAAAGCGTAAGTATATGTCCTATTAGTCACAACCCTTGGAATTAAAGATTGAACAAGGAGGAACAATCCGAGGACAAAAGGATTTCAAACATTCTAACTATTCTATGTGTATTCAAGCCTTTGAGGAAAACTTGAATTGAAACTAACTCGAGGTTCGTATGGGGATAACGTAATCAAAACTATATAAAATAATAATCCTTAGGGAAAAATACGAACTAATTGGGCAATTTGGACTAAGATGTGAGGATGATATCTAAAGAGGCAAGCATAAGGAATTTGAATAATTCATCTGGGTTAGATCATTAATTCTAGGAAGCTCTGCCTCCCGAGTGAATCATCTATCCACTTTGGATCATATCGCCATACCAAGAGGTAATAGTGTACCTATGAAGATCTGACAAACTATCAACATTAATAACTCCTCATCTAAATAGTATGGCCTAGACTACCCATCGGTAAGTTCGTATAGGGACTCCTAGTCCTAGTCATTCTCTTAAATTAAATTAATCCTTGTTCGTGAATGAGCATGTTCTAGTCGCAGGCTCGCAATAGTACAACTAACTTAAGTACCATCACGAGTTCGCGTGATTTGCGAAGACTGACCTGCATGGGCCACCACAAAAACTTGTCACGACCCGCACCCGTTTTTTTTTTCTTTTTTTTTAAACGGATACGAGAAGTGTCCAAGCCAGCCTACGCCGCAGTGTCGGCGGTAGAACGCTGTCACGGCCATGAAGATCAAAATCACAAATAATGCTCATTCACAAAATTAATTTAATTTACAAAGATCACAAGTTTTACATTTGTAGAAAATATAAACTTGTACAAATAACTGAATGTCTACAACTCAACTATCTAGCTAGTCTCTAGGCTTTATCTGCAAGTATTCCCGTCACTCCCCAAGCTAAATGAATCCTCGGCTAACCTGAAAATGTTGGTTTCCAGTCAGGAATGGAACGAGCACAATCCACTGAATGCAATCTCAATAAAGAAAATGACTATAAAACAAAGGTTAGACATCAATTATGAGTTTTAAAAATAAACAGGAAATACAGAAAACCAATAGTAAAGAAATAGACACAACAGACTTTCCCCAACTGTTAGAAGTACCTTTGATATGTGATCGGTCTCGGGACAGTTATGCGACACGGTCTACACGGTCTAAAGTTACACGGTCTAAAGTTACACGGTCTACAGTTACACGGTCTACAGCTACACGGTCTACAGTTACACGGTCTACAGAAAATATTGCAGTAAAGAAACTGTCTACAAAATAATAATCACGATCTACACAGTTTAAATGCAGTAAATAAAGCACTGTCTACACTGTCTACAAGAAATAAATAAAACACTGTTTACACGGTCTACAAAAAAATAAATGCAACACGGTCTACACGGTCTACAAGAAATAAATGCAACACGGTCTACACGGTCTACACGATCTAAGGTCAGATCACACATCCTTGGTACTTCTCATCCCCGACTCAACAATTTATAATAGAAAATAATCACATAACCAATGACTAATCAATGAAATATAGTAAAGATCAATATCGAAATGCAAACAATAAACTGTACTCGCCTGTGGTCCTTTGCTGGTGAAACCGACAATCTGAACTACTCAATGTGCCACTATAGTCAAAACCCATACAACAGTCCCCGGAAGCTGAAATAAACAATACCAATGATCTCAGAATAGTCCAATTAGCTAGGATTGCTTGTCCTTACGTCCAATTCAGGACACAGGGGCAAAACAGTAATTTCGGCCCAAAACGATGTCCGCCGTTGGACCCGCTTTGCACCGAAAAGCGTGCCAGAGTCAATGGTCTCTAAAGTCGTCAAACTACATGCCTACGGATCCAGTTTTCCGATACGAACCCAACCGTATGTCCAAAGTTGGATTCCGGCGGGCCGTGCACAAAATCGCCCGTTGAGTGGGACCGTGGGGCCCGCAAAACGACGTACGATTCAACTATCTCAGAATTGGACCAAACTTGGCATGCAGGACCAGAAAAACGATACGGTCCTGTTGGCGCAAGTTTCGTCTCGATCTGACGAGCGTGCACCAAGTAATTGGAGAATTTGCAAGGTGCACGATACGGGGAATTTCGGCGGATACGTATCAAATTCGTCGCGCACACGCGACCAATTTGAATTCCGTCAAAGCCCACACGACCACGAACTCGATACGCAACTTTCGGTGCTTTCGGTTCGCGACCACGTCGCCCGGTTTGGCATGACGCACGTCGCGTGGAGAGATTTCTGGTTTTTAAAAACAGATTTTTCTAAAAGTTTGAAGCTGAATTAATCACAATTTAACCAATGAAAAATAAAACTATTAATGGGGTTGCCATCTCGTATATGTTGGCTAAAAAGGTGTTCAAATAGATTCCTAAAATTTCTTTTATTCTGTTCTAGAATCCCCTTCCAAAACAGGAGATTGGGCTGTTTGTTTTCTGTTTTAGGACAGATTCTAAACTCAGAATTTCGAGTTTTTCTCGATCTTTGCGATCGATTCTCGTCGCGGGTACTACGAATTAAGATAATCTAATTGCAGAGAAACGGAGCCGTATAGGTTGTGAGTATACCTGCACAGTTGGTTCGAGGATCGATGGAACGTGGAGGAAGCAAACTCGTCGCGAAGTTGATCTTTCGACAGCATTTGCTGCTGTCATCTCCGCGCATCGCGCGTTCGCGTGGCCGGTGCGGCGACTCCGGCCGGCCTCCGGTGCCGGCGCGCGCGCAGAGGAGGTCGCCCAGGTGGCGCGCACGAGGATGGGTGGCACGCGGCGTTTAGGGTTTCGCGTGATCCTTCTTTCTCTCGATTTCCACCTCCTATTTGTATACCCGCGGGTGTGTTCCCAGCGCTTGGTTGAACGCTCGGGTGTTTGGGAGTCCCCTGGGCTGAGCTCGGCTAAGGGCTTGGGGCTTTGGGCTGGCCTGGGGGCCCACGCAGTTGCGCTGGGAAGGGATGTTTGTTCACCAAAACTGCTGGGCTTGGACGAGCTCGGTTTTGGGAGGGTTCGTGTATGGGTTTGCTAGTTAGCTTTCCTGAGTTCGGAAATTAGCTTTGGGGTGATGTGGGAAAAGGCTGGGCCTGGGGGGTTTTAGCTCTGGGAGCTCGGCGGCTACTGTTACTTATTCTTTCTTCATTCCTATACTAAATCTATATTTCTATTAGCAATAGCTATAGTATTTGTATATATATTTATATATATACATATACTCTTATTTATACACGTTTATATATAAATATACACATATACTTATACGTATATTTATATATATACATACTAATCTACACCTATATATATATACATGTACATGTGACCAATTAATATCTCTATATAATTATTTACACCAATTATAAATGTCCTTACATTCCTCTTCATACTATACTTACACAAACATTTATATACGTACCTATATATATTTAATATACATTTATATATCTATAAATACCTATATATTTGTTATACCTTTGTACATTTATATAAATGCCAATATATTCAATATACGTACATTCATATTTACACAAACGAACTCATATATTTAATATATATATATATATATATATATATATATATATATACACACATTGTATGTATACATGCACATATATATATATATATATATATATATATATAACCAAAATTGCCTCATTCTAAAATACTTTATCCAATAGAATATCTAAATAATAAAAATTCATTAATCACCATTAAATGAAATAAATAAAAATAAAAATATTTAAAAATTTCGGGAAGGGGAGCTACACAACCTAGCCTTGAACTTGTCAATAGTTCCGTCTGCTTTCATCTTCTTCTTGAAGATCCATTTACATCCAATGGATTTTGCTCCTTCAGGAAGATCAACCAACACCCAAGTGTTATTTGAGGTGATGGAATCAATTTTATTGTCAATCGCCTCATTCCAGAAAACTGCGTCTCTGGTCTTCATCACCTCATCATAGGTAAGCGGATCTGCTTCCACATGATATGACAAAGTCACTTCCGAAGTCCTTCGGCCTCCTCACACGCTTCGCTGACGGCTCAACGAGTTCTGGTTCAACCGTTGTTTCAATAACAACATCTTCTTGGACTACTTCTTCATTGAAAACTTTAGTTTCTTGCGTACGCTCATTATTCTCCGAAATATCCGCAAGAACAATATTCTTGTGCCTTGCAAATTTGTCTTCAAAATATTCTATGTTACGAGATTCAATGATATGATTTGACTCAATATCAAGAAATCTCCGAGCATCACTCTTCTCGGCATACCCCAAGAAGATCATCTTTGTAGTCCTTGTCCCAAGCTTCTAATCTTCAGATCTAGAAGCTTGACATATGCTAGACACCCCCACACTCGAATGACATTCAAGTTAGGTCTGACCTTGAACCAGAGTTCATGAGGAGTAATGTCTGAAGTTGCATGAGGCACACTATTTAGAATAAAAGTGGCCGTCAATACAGCTTCTCCCCAGTAGCACTTTGGAAGATCCGCAGTCAACAGCATTGAGTTAATCATTTCTGTTAACGTTCTGTTCTTCCTCTCAGCTACTCCGTTTGATTGAGGAGAGTACGAAGCCGTAGTCTCATTGACAATTCCATGTTCTTTATAGAATGATGCAAATTCATGAGATCTGTACTCTCCACCTCGATCACTTCTTATTCTTTTGAGTTGTTGTCTAGTCTGCCACTCAGCTTCGGTCCTGAACTCCTTGATCTTCTCAAATGTTTCGTCTTTAGCTTTCAGCAAGTAGACGAACGCATACTTTGAGAAGTCATCGATGAAGGTTATGAAATACTTCATTCCGGCCTTTGTAGAGAATTGTTTGAAGTCCCAGATATCAGAGTATAGAAACTCCAGAAGATTTGTACTTCATTTAACCCAAGGAAAGGGTTTCCTTGTGATCTTTGTTTGAGCACAAACTTCACATTTTTTTACCTTACTCCCACATTTGGAAATAAGTCATAGACTAGACTTCTGTTTATTCGTTTACAATGAACATGTCCTAGCCTATAATGCTATAACAAGAGTATAAGCAGAAGGTGTCACGACCCGCACCCAGTGAAAGGGGCACGAGAAGTGAATACGCCCAGCCTACACCGCAGTATCGGCGGTAGAACCCTGTCCTGAATCACAATATCTAACACAGTCTAGAATAAGCTCCGAATGGAGAGTAAATAATAAGTATCTCAATCACAACACTAAGATGTAATAGAAGAGTAAATCTCAAGAGAGTCACAGATATAAATAAAAGTCTAGGTGTAAACCACCAGAACAAAACTCAAGCACAACTCATAATGTCTCAGATAGAAAGACAATAAAATACTAAGTCTCAGCTAGACTATGGGCAAGTCTTCAGCGACTGCTGGATCCTCCTGAGGGTCCACGTCACCAGCGTCATCTAAGCCAATGCCATAGTAAGTAGGGAAGAACTCTTCATCATCACCTGTAAAATTTTTAACATGCCCAATCAGGACGGAACGAGCACATATCTCTCACAACAGTTCATATCAGGATTGGACATATAAAACAAGCTATAGAAAACTATACATAAAATGCTGTAAAGAAAATCAACAAGAGAGAGACTATAAGATGAGGTATAAATATGATAAATAGAGAAATGTAACCATCTACGTGATTTAGAGCATGAATTGGTTATGTAAACGGTTTAGATTGCACATGGATAAACTATGGAGTTGCACATGGATACCTACTGGGGATAATGATCACATAACCAACTACATTCTTCCTGCCCCCAATCAATACACAAGGATCAAGACATGATATGTTATTGTACATGGATAACAACTACTTTATACATGGAGCTCATATAGTTATGAGTGTACATGAATAACATATGAGTGTACATGGATAAATATGAATACATAGAGTACATGATGGCCACGATAAAGTACATGAACATGATATACTCGATGTATCCGAGGGGATAACATTGCATGAAAAGATCCATAGGGTACTAATCCGTGTGAACATCGTGTCAGCATCAAGTATACTAGTCTATAACAAGAGAACATTGTTAGGGTTATATACTAAAAGCATCACTTTTTTAGTAACCTTATTTCCTTAAATTTTGAATGAGAATCATATGGGCAAATATTTGCATATTGTATTTGTTGCAAGTGTTAATACAAATGTCTGATATTCTATATTGTAGATAATATGGTGTGTGGTGTCACACAGAAGATCATATTATCAGTTCCATATGGAGTATATAAATAGTTCACAACCTAGATGGACTTGGACAATCTATTGGAAAGGTTGTAGTGTAATCTGGTATTAGTCTATTTTGACTATAGGTTTTCACTAGTACACTTTGTGTGTATTGAACAGGACCACTTGAGGTTGTTCTCTTTGTACTGACTATATAAGAGAACAAATACCTCTGTCATTATGGATGCTTGTGCTCTTAACCCGGATATAATAACAGACATGTATATGCAGTGTGCATTATTTTGACTCATAAAAGAGTGAGATTCATTATGGATCAACAACCTCTATGAATTGGGTAATAACATTGTATGTATGATGAGCTGTTGATTATAAATGGAATCCATGTCCCGATACATCGGGTTGATGATGTCCCCTTAAGGAGCTCATAAGGATTATCATGTAAACCCTGCAGGTGGATTATATCCGACATGACAAATAAAGTTGAGCGGTACTACTTAAGGATAAAAGATGTCGAATCAATATAGTTGTCAGTAACTTAATTTGATCGACGGACATACGATATCTTAACATGGGGAGCCAAACGAGCATATAATAAAATGAGCCCACAAACATAATTTGGGATTAGGAAGGTAGTGCAACATAGCTCACTAGTGGACCGAGCTATTGTTAATGGGCCTGGATTGTGTGTTCGGGCTGAACACGGGATATCCAGATCCGTTAGGAGGCCTAACCCTAATTTTTCCTTATGGTTCCTGCCGTAGCCTATATATATCCTCTATTCTCTGGCCGCCATATCATCGATCAGAAATCTGAAACTTTTTCTAAATTCGTGATTCACGTAAGGAGAGAAAGAGAGGACTGCCAAGGAGAAAAAAAGGTTGGGAGATCGTCGCCCCCACGACGTCCAACTCGAGGAAGGAATACGTGCAGAAGATCTTGGGGTCGTCCGCTCGAGATTGCCAGGAATTACTTGTCTCCTTTCCGCCGCAGGTATAATTCGTGAACCCTAGTTTTCGCCTATGAAGGGTTGGAACACGTATTAGATCTGTTTAACTTTCTATCGATCAATACGCACACCAAAGGAAGGGTCCTTGGGATCCCCAGTTCTATCAATTGGTATCAAAGCCACTTTGGATCACGTATTGATTGATACGTCCATGTTGTCCAATAAAACCTGCGCTGTGTAATAGTCAATAGATGTAGATCTGTTCTAACTCGGTTTTGCAGGCATCTTAGATCCAACTATTATGGTCCAATGCATGTTTTTGATTGTGTTGTTTAAACCACGGATATGTCGTGGATGTTGTTGTTGCTGTGGATGTAATTAAAATCACGAGGGTTGATCGTGCTTATTATTTTAATTTTGCAATCTAGATTATGTGTGAACTCCTTCGGGAGGCATAGGATTGATGTAATTTTAATTATTTTTGATCAATCGTGATGGCGGTGGTGGCTGTTTCTGACGTCGGACGAGATGTTGGTTTTAAGCAGTCCAGAGGCAGACAGATGATTTTCGATGAAGGAATCGACAGCCAAAATCTTTAAAAAAAAAAAATCGGGGCGCTGCCCCGAACCCCGCAACCTGACCGGGCAGTTCGAACCCCGAATAGATCTGTGCAGCGCCAGATTTTGGATTTGGATAGTTGAGAACGGAGCAGCAAAGATGACCATAATAGTTGGATATTTTCTCTTATTTTTGTCATTTTGCTTTTTCTGATTATGCATGTTTATTATTGTGTGGTTATTTTTTTTGAGAAACCAAGCCTACATTAATAATGGACAACATGGACATAATATCAACTAGTAGAAAGACTCTTATTGTTAAATAACTAAGTGGGAGAGGATATTTATTTAGTTTAAATCCTATGGTCTCCATTACTGGTTTGTAGGTGATGTAATTATACTTGCGTGTTGGCTATAGTGCTTTCCTCCATATCGGATGAGTATAATTATGGATCACCAGTACAAACTTCCTTAGGGATAATTGTAGAAAGTTACCTAGTATGTGTTCACTTCTCCATCTGAAGGAACTCATTACAAGGTAATGGACTTAGTATTAAGTAATGGTATACACTTAGATACAAATAATGGTATCATCTCCATCGGAGTCACTGCTATTATTTGTATGACCAGAGCAAGACCAGCATATTAATTTTATTTGTCATAAAGTTATGTTGACATGATAGTAAAATTAATAAGCAAAACCTACTTGAACAAAGTTGAATTTGTATACGTCCACACTATCGTGGCATGCTAAATTCATGGTGTTCAAGGTGTTGGTGAATTTCGTATTATTGTTTTGAGGGAATCAATATTTAGTTAATTCAAAAAGTTTTTTTGTCCTACATAATTTTATTTATGTGATTCTCAGGATTTCAAAAATGGGTTCTTTCAGTCCACTTATGGTGATTCTTAAAGAAAACAAACTTACTGGACCTAATTATATTGACTGGAAACGTAATTTGGATATTGTTCTGACTGCTAAGGAGTACAAATATGTACTTGTTGAGGAATGCCTACCTAAGCCTGATGCTAACTCTGATGAAGAGGTCAAAGAGGCTTATAAGAAGTAGAAAAAGGCAGATGAGATGGCACGGTGTTACATTCTGGCATCTATGTCAAATGTACTGTAACATCAGCATCAGGCCATGGCCACTGCTTATGACATGATGTATAACCTCAAGGAACTCTTCGGACATCAGAGTAGAGCAGCTAGACAGTTTGCTATAAAATATTTGATGAATACAAAAATGGCTGAGGGTACACCAGTAAGGGATCATGTTCTCAAGATGATGGGTCATCTGAATGAGATGGAGATCTTGGAGCTGAAATCGATGGGGAATCCCAGGTCGATATCATTCTCGGGACTCTGCCTAAAAGTTTTGACAATTTCTGCCTTAATTACAACATGAACAAAAGGTTGTATAGTTTGGCAGAACTTGCAAAAGAGCTACAGGATGCTGAATCTCTCTTTAGACAGAGTGGTCATATTTTTGTTTCTGAAAAGGCTTCTACTTCTAAGCCAAAAGGCGGTAAGAAGAAGAATAACATTCAGAAACAAGCAAACTCAGCAAAGAAGGGCATGGGACCTCAAGGCGCGGTAAAAAAGCCGAAAGGCAAATGTTTCAAGTGCAAAGGGTCAGGACATTGGAAGACTGATTATCCACTTCTCAAACAAGGGAACAAAGAAGGTATATCTCATTTACTAGTAGTTGAAACATGTTTAGCGGTGTTATCTACCGGCACCTGGTGTGTAGATACAAGAGCCACTAATCATGTCTGCAATACATTGCAGGGGTTCCAGAAAACCAGACGGCTCAGTGATGGAGAGATATGCTTGTTCATGGGTGATGCTACAAAATTATCGGTCGTTGTATTAGGAGATGTTACTTTATCTTTTGGTAGAAATAAGTCTTTGACATTGAGAGATTGTCTTTATGCACCTTCACTTAGAAGGAATTTAGTTTCTGTTTCTATGTTAGTTAAGGATGGATATTCAGTTTATTTTAATGACAATATTGTTATTAGAAAAAATAAATATTTTATCTGTTCTGGTGTATTGGTTGATAATTTGTATGTCATTAATCCTATTTCGCCTACAATGCAACTTATGGAAATGAATAATATGTTATCTAACTTAAATAAGAGAAAATAACCTTCTTGTATGAGCCAAACATATCTTTGGCACTTGCGATTGGGGCATATTAACCTAAGAAGGATTCAAAGACTGGTTGAAGATGGGCCTTTGAGTTCATTGGAAGTGGAGGCACTACCAGTCTGTGAATCCTGCTTGGAAGGCAAAATGACCAAAAGGCCTTTTACGGCAAAGGGGTATACGGCCAAAGATGTGTTGGAATTGGTTCATTCTGATTTGTGTGGACCCATGACTATCCAAGCTAGAGGTGGCTTTGAATATTTTGTCACATTTATTGACGGTTATTCAAGGTATGGATACATTTATTTGATGCGCCGTAAGTTTGAGTGCTTTGAGAAATTCAAAGAGTACAAGGCTGAAACGGAGAAACGTCATGGAAAATGTATCAAGTCATTACGATCAGATCGTGGTGGTGAGTACCTCTTTGGAGAGTTTGGAGATTATTTATCAGAGGCTGAGATTGCATCCCAATTGACTACATCTGGAACGCCCCAGCAGAATGGTGTAGCCGAAAGAAGGAATAGAACTCTTATGGAGATAGTTAGATCAATGATGAGTTATTCGGATTTGCCAGATTCGTTTTGGAGATATGCGTTAGAGACTGCAGCTTATATTTTGAACTTGGTTCCTTCTAAGTCAGTACCTCTTACTCCCACAGAGCTGTGGATTGGGCGTAAGCCTAGTCTGAAACATGTTCGCATTTGGGGTAGTCCAGCACATGTGCTGAATGGAAAAGCAAATAAGTTGGAATCTCGTACAGAAGTACGCTTGTTTGTAGGCTATCCAAGAGGAACGAAAGGAGGTTTATTTTATAGTCCTAAGGATCAGAAGGTCATTGTTAGCACCAATGCCCGATTCTTAGAGGAAGACTATGTGATGAACCATAAACCCACAAGTAGAGTTGTTCTAGAAGAACTGAGACATAAGACACCAAGTACTTCAGTACCAACAGTACAAGAGGATGAACCACAAATTACTGCACAACGTGTCACAAATGTTACACCACAACCGATAGTGCCTCGTCGTGGTGGGAGGGTTGTGATATAACCTGATAGATATATGTTCTTGGGAGAGTCGTCAGACTTCGTCCCTGAGGAATAAGATTATAATCCCTGTACCTACAATGAAGCACTCCAAGATAAAGATGCAGAGTCTTGGCAAAAAGCAATGATATCTGAAATAGAATCTATGGATTCTAATCAGGTCTGGAAGCTTGTAGAACCACCCGTTGGTGTAAAAGCCATTGGATGCAAGTGGGTCTATAAGAGAAAAAGAGGATCAGACGGTAAGGTTGAAACCTTTAAAGCTCGGCTTGTAGCAAAATGTTTTACTCAAAGAGAGGGTATCGATTATGAGGAAACCTTTTCTCCTGTAGCCATGCTTAAGTCTATTCGAATTCTTTTATCTATTGCAGCTCATCTCGATTATGAGATTTGGCAAATGGATGTCAAGACAGCTTTCCTTAATGGAAGTCTTGAGGAAGACATCTATATGAAGCAACCAGACGGGTTCATTGAAAAGGGCCAGGAGCATCTTGTTTGTAAGCTCAAGAAGTCCATTTATGGACTTAAGCAAGCTTCCAGATCTTGGAACATATGTTTTGATCAGGTAATAAAATCCTATGGATTTGATCAATGTCAGGATGAATCATGTGTATACAGAAAGTGTGACGGAAATGTGGTGGTGTTCCTAGTACTTTATGTGGATGACATCTTGCTCATTGGAAACAATGTGAAGGTGTTATCTGATGTAAGGGTATGGTTATCCAAACAGTTTGATATGAAGGACTTGGGAGAAGTAGATCACATCCTTGGGATCAAAGTTCTACGAGATCGCAAGAAAAGGATGTTGGGCTTATCCCAAGCTTCCTATATCGATACTGTACTAACTCGTTTAGTATGCAAAATTCTAAGAAAGGTTTCTTACCTTTTAGACATGGAATTGCTCTATCAATGGAGTAGTGTCCGAGGACACCTAAAGAGATAGAGAACATGAAGGCAGTTCCTTATGCTTCAGCAGTAGGAAGCTTAATGTATGCAATGCTATGTACGAGACCAGATATCTGCTTTGCCGTAGGTATGGTCAGCAGATATCAGTCTAACCTAGGACAAGAGCACTGGACTGCCGTAAAGCATATTTTGAAGTACCTGAAAAGGACTAAAGAGTATATGCTAGTTTACCAGGCAGATAGTTTAGTTTCCTTGGAGTATACAGACTCAGATTTTCAGTCAGATAGGGATTCCAGGAAATCTACCTCAGGTTATGTGTTTACTTTGGGAGGTGGAGCCATTGTGTGGAGGAGTATCAAGCAAAAATGTATTGCTGATTCCACCATGGAAGCCGAGTATGTGGCAGCCTCTGAGGCAGCCAAAGAAGCGATTTGGCTCAGAAACTTTCTGTTGGACTTGGATGTGGTACCTAGTTTGCCTAAGTCTATTACACTTTATTGTGATAATAGTGGTGCAGTTACAAACTCGAAGGAACCACGAGCCCATAAGACTGGCAAACACATTGAGCGCAAGTACCACCTGATACGAGATTTCTTAAAGAAAGGAAAATTTGCTGTGATCAAGATAGCATCAGCCGACAACCTAGTTGATCCCTTTACAAAGAGCTTACCAGCTAAGGCTTTTGATAGTCATATTGAGGGAATGGGAGTCAGATGTGTAGCAGCATGGCTTTAAGTATAAGTGGGAGATTTGTAACAGTATACTGAAAAGTAATGCTTTGAGTATAAGTGGGAGATTGTTAGGATTATATACTAAAAGTATCACTTTTTTAGTAACCTTATTTCCTTAAATTTTGAATGAGAATCATATGAGCAAATGTTTGCATATTGTATTTGTTGCAAGTGTTAAGCAAATGTCTGATATTCTATATTGTAGATAATATGGTGTGTGGTGTCACACAGAAGATTATATTATCAGTTCCCTATGGAGTATATAAATAGTTCACAACCTAGATGGATTTGGACAATCTATTGGAAAGGTTGTAGTGTAATCTGGTATTAGTCTATCTTGACTATAGGTTTACACTAGTACACTTTGTGTGTATTGAACAGGACCACTTGAGGTTGTTCTCTTTGTACTGACTACATAAGAGAACAAAGACCTCAGTTATTATGGATGCTTGTGCTCTTAACTCGGATATAATAACGGACATGTATATGCAGTGTGCATTATTTTGACTCATAAAAGAGTGAGATTCATTATGGATCAACAACCTCTATGAATTGGATAATAACATTGTACGTATGATGAGCTGTTGATTATAAATAGAATCCATGTCCCGATACATCGGGTTGATGATGTCCCCTTAAGGAGCTCATAAGGATTGTCATGTAAACCCTACAGGTGGATTATATCCGACATGACAAATAAAGTTGAGCGGTACTACTTAAGGATAAAAGATGTCGAATCAATATAGTTGTCAGTAACTTAATTTGATCGACGGACATACGATATCTTAACATGGGGAGCCAAACGAGCATATAATAAAAGGAGCCCACAAACATAATTTGGGATTAGGGAGGTAGTGCAACAATAGCTCATTAGTGGACCGAGCTATTGTTAATGGGCCTGGATTGTGTGTTCGGGCTGAACACGGGATATCCATATCCATTAGGAGGCCTAACCCTAATTTCTCCTCATGGTCCCTGCCGTAGCCTATATATATCCTCTATTCTCTGGCCGCCATATCACCGATTAGAAATCTGAAACTTTCTCTAAATTCGTGATTCACGTAAGGAGAGAAAGAGAGGGCTGCCAAGGAGAAGAAAAGGTTGGGAGATCGTCGCCCACACGACGTCCAACTCGAGGAAGGAATACGTACAGAAGATTTTGGGGTCGTCCGCTCGAGATTGCCAGGAATTACTTGTCTCCTTTCCGTCGCAGGTATAATTCGTGAACCCTAGTTTCCGCCTATGAAGGGTTAGAACACGCCTGGCAAACTAAACTGCTGATGATGAAGTATAAAGTACTCGCCTACCAAAGAAGTATGAAAAGATCAGAGAATGTACTCGCCTGGCAAACTAAACTGCTGATGATGAAGTGTAGCTAAACTGGGGCAATATAAACCTATTTAAAGTATATACATGTCACAACCAAGTCTACAATATCAAAAGAAATAGCTACAATGCAAGACTACATACTTCTAGGTCCCTTTTGGTCAAAGTCAACCCTTAGTCAACTCTGGTCAAACCTGGTCAACGCTGGTCAAACCTGGTCAAACCTGGTCAAACCTGGGTCAACTAGTTCGTCTACTAATTTTTAGGTCATACACAAATTTCTAGGTCCTTCAGAGTTCGTTTGAGTTGAATTGGATCAAGTTTGACCCAAAGTTGACTTTTGTCAATTTGGTCAACTTGTCGGCCAATTCGACTAAACTAGGCTCAAAATGACAAATCAAATCTGTCCTAGGACTCCTATAGTTATAATCACAACTATGATCTATTCTAAGAGGGTTCTCAAGTATAAAACTATACACATATAGATATATATACATACACATGTATTTGCAATACAAGCCAAACCTTAATTCTAACAAATGATTGTGTGTGTGTGTGTGTGACCTGGAGATTACTGAATTGAGTCAAATCTGAGATTAAAAATAGCAAAACACAACCATGGTATACCACAATTTAATATACTATTATATACATATAAACAAATAGGAAGACTATATATATATATATATATATATATATATATATATATATATATATATATATATATATATATATATATATATATATATATATTTTTTATATATATATATATATATATATATATATATATATATATATATATATATATATATATATATATATATATATATATATATACCAATGCTCAAATGGAAGAATTGCCAAAAGTTTTGAGATAGTTTTAGTGAAACAAAATATGGAATTAAATCCCCCTTGACCCATTCTCAACATATATATTAGCAATGGGTTTCAAAGGGATCTTATTAATGCATATATTTATTTATATATATACATAGCTACAAGGAAAACACATATGCTCATAAATGATAGAAAAATATGAAATGAAACCAAAAGTTATTTCCCACAAATCCAAAACCTCACATACGTACTATAAACTCAAATTTTATAAGTTAATTTACTGGAAATCAAAATATCATACTCAAACTCAAAATTCGAATTTAAAGAAAAACTCATTTCTCACACAATGACCCAAAATGAAATATACACCAAATGAACACGCAAAAATCGGCATACATGTTGGTCTCGACCCACGTGATGCGTTCGTATACTCTCGGGTTCGAAATCGTGTCTGTGTCGTGTCCACAGAACGCGTATCAGAATTTTCTGATACCGCGTGACAACGTGTACTTGTGCGTGCGTTCCCGCTCGATTGAGCGCCGCACACACAACGAAAAGCTCTGCGCTCGTGCACGTAGCTGGAGGGGGGTCCTGGGGTAGGTCTAGGACACGAAAACACAATGACACATCGCGCCGAGGTGACGCACGCAGCCCCGCACCTGCACGCGGCCTGCTGTGCGCGTGCCCGCGCGCCCTCGTGCGCGTGGTTCCGCCTCCGTGGCTCGCTCGTCGGGCCACGCCACGACTCGGGGTTGGTCCCTCGAGTAGTCTAGGTATAGGTCGACGTGTCCCAGGTCCTGGAACGGGTCCTCGTTGCGTCGTATGCACGTACGAAGTCCGTTTCAGCGACAAAAATCAACTTGAATGCACAGTACGGCTGAGCGATGCACGCCGGATTTCTCCGCGCTCGCTCAACGAGAAGCCGTGAAATTTTACAAGCATGGGAGCAGAGGTTTCCCCCATGTGCTGAAGAAATTTCAGGCAAAAATAAGGCTTGTGCATCGAGATACAACGCACTGACGGCAGGGCATGCACGGCCTCGTGCACGGGATCCGTGCACGTGCGTCCGATGCCCGAAACACCGCTGTAACGTCATCAATATCAAATCCGTCTTCACAAAAGTTTATTAAAATAATATTATCTAAACATCCATGAAGACAAAATCGAAAAACAACAAATTTCTATCCTAAGCGGTATTTCGTCGAACATGTGCCGTAAGGGACCGACACGTGTCCGATACGCCTTCAAACGAAGTCCAAATCCAACCAAACTTCATGGGCAAGTCTAGGGCACCTATATGGATGCAAAAATGAAAGAAATTCCAGAATTACAATGGCAGAATAGGGTTCACCTATTGAGTGTCAAAAACTCAATAAACGGAGCTCCTCGGTTGTCGTGTCGGCCGATTTCCCTCAAGCAATTGCCTCCGCCTCCTTGTTAGCAATGCTCCAGCAGATCCTCCTCTCCTCGACGAGTGCAAAGGAGTTCGCTTGGGAAGAAACGAACTCCGGATGAAGGAAAATTAAGTTTTGGAGAAGGGGACCTCTTAGGGTTCACTTGTGGAGGCACAAACTTCACAAATAAAAAGAAGAGGGAGGGGGTACTGCTGTTGAGCATCTAGGTATGGGTCTCTAGGGTTAGGGTTTCACTTGGGTCAACTCTCTCTTAAGTAAGAATAAGGCCCAAGTCAAAAAGGCTAAAAGGCTTGCATGCAAAAAGGCTAAAAAATCAATTAAAAGCCTTCTAAATAAATTCAAGCCTAAAATAAATTCTAGTAAGTAAAAATAATAATCTCTAAAACATGGTTAGGCTCCTATACAAGTCCTCTAAGGGTAAACCAGTTTCTAGCACAATCACAAGTCAAAATATCTGGAAAATTACAAAAAGGCCAAAATAGCTAAAAAGACTAAAATACCCTTTCTATGAAAAAGTGGATGCTACAGAAGGAGTGATTGCATTAACTACATTCGACTGATTTACAAGCTGAGTTTTGAACATTCCTTCGGTACAAAAAGCTTTCCCGAAATATGTTTCCTTAATAGACATCACCATCTGGCCAGCATTGATGTCCATCCCGAGGCTTGTATTACAGAGTAGGCCACCCGAGATCAGGTTCTTTGCGATAGCAGGTACATGCTTCACACCTTGAAGCGTGAGAGACTTCTCCGAAGTCAGATTCAAAACTACCATCCCGATCCCGAGCACTTCAGCTTGTGCCTGGTTCTCCACCATAACCATTTCAGAAGTTGGTGTATGGGTGGTGAATCACTCCTTGCTGGAGCAGACATGGCAGGTGGCTCCAGTGTCTACCCACCAGCCGGAGTCAGCCCCCACCGCATTGACCTGCGCAATCATAGCAACAACATCAGTAATCATAGATACCTTGCTAGGCTCTCCTTGCTCTGATTGCTTGGTCTTTGCTTTGCATTCATTCTTGAAGTGGCCCTTCTTGCCACACTTGAAATAAGACATCTGAGACTTTGCCTTCTTTTGCTTGAAGGAAGACCCCTTCACGTTCAGATTGTTAGGCTCCTTCTTCTTACTGTGGGAAGCCGCATGCTTTCCCTTTGGTTCTCTGGTATGAACCAGATTTGCGTTAGCCAATTGCTTGGACAGTGCATCCACCTTCAGTTGAGCCCTCATCTGGTCCTCAACGTAGATTTCCTGTAGGAGATCGTCGAGACTGACCTCCAACTTCTTCCTATGCATGTTTGTATAGAACTTGCTCCACCCAGCAGGAAGCTTCGAAACGATCCGTCCAACAACAAACTTGTCGGAGAGGGGCATCGCATCGTCTTCCAACTTCTGTCGCAGCTTCAGGAACTCCTTCACCTTCGACAGCATTGGCTTTTCGTCCTCAAAGAACCACTTGTGATATTTTTCGACAAGAAATATCTTGCTACGGTTCTTATCATCTTCGTACAGTTTCTCCAGAGACTCCCAAATCTCTCTGGCAATAGTCTTCTTTGAATAAGATTCGGCAAGAGAATCTTTCATAGCATTTAGGATCATAAGCCTACAAATGCTATTGTTCCTTCTCCACTTGGCCTGGTTCTTAGTAGCCGTAGAGATTGCGGCTGCAGATCTAGTTTCTGGAACAGTAGATTCCTCCTCAAACGACACATGATCAATATTAGAGAACTGAATATTAAGAAAAACCTTTCTTTTCTAGATTTGATAGTGCTCACCATCAAAATTTTCTAACTTAGAGAAGTTAGGATTGACTAGCGAAGCACGAAAGTTTTCTATCGTAGCAATTAAGCATTGAGATTGTTATTGTCGGGGCACAATTTTTGATAGAAAACTAAGAAAATAAAACAATTGTAAAAACAACGTTTCAACGTAACACTTCAAAGGTGTGCACCAGAGATCCTTGGAGGATTCTGATTTACAAAAATATAAAATAATTTCGTAACAGTAGCAAACGACAGTAGTACTTCTAAAAAGAAGATACTAAGCGAATTGCTATAGGCAGCAGCAACTTGGATGATAGACGATAGATAGAAGATTGCTGAGGTGAATGATCACCGTTGCTCAAAACTTAATTCGCCCCACACGAACAGCTTCCAGGAACCAGCAAGTTCGACGGAGAACTTTGGAACACTCTGCTCTTCTGACTCCTCGGATGGCAGCGAAATCCTGTAGCACTAAGTGGCACAGGTACTGCTCTTCTCTGCTCTCTTGAACTTTGTGAAACTGTGTTAAAAAACACTTGTAAACTTATGTATATTCTGTGTGTACTGAGATAGAGAGAAGAGAGAACCTTATATAGGCCCGCACTGTAACTACCTAATTAGCAGAACGTTTAGGACGTGGTAAAAGCCGCTCATGAAAGTGCTGTAACTGCTCAAATCGTACACATACACTATCTAAGCCAACTGGCGCACAGCGCGTGCCACATGCGTAACGTGCGCCACCCGCACAACGTGCGCATCGCGCACACCATGCACACTGTGCGCACAGTACCGCTTGTGCCACTTGTGCACTCTACGCAACCTGTACCAACTGTGCGCCAACAGGCAGTGCACACTGGCGCACCGCTGGGCCGTGCAACTGGGCATGCTACTTGGCCGCGCCAATTGGCAGCACAAGTGGCTCGTACAACGAGCGCGACTTAAGCATACTATGCGCCTAGCGACGATGCTGACGTGTAGTGTGCACCAAGAAAATGCCACATTACGCCTCATGAGCCCATGATGTCACGACCCGCACCCAGTGCAAGGGCACGAGAAGTGACGAACGTCCAGCCTACGCCGCAGTGTCGACGGTAGAACGCTGTCCTGAGTCACAGTATCTTACACAGTCTAAAATAAACTGCGAATGGAGAGTAGAATAATAAGTAACTCAATCAAAATACTAAGATGGAATAGAAGAATGAATCTCAAGAGAGTCACAGATAAAAAGTCTAGGTGTAAACCACCAGAATAAATCTCAAGTACAACTCATAAAGTCTCAAATAGAAATACAAATAAAGTACTAAGTCTCAGCTAGACTATAGGCAAGTCCTCAGCGACTGTGGGATCCTCTTGAGGGTCCACGTCGCCAGTGTCATCTAAGCCAATGCCATAATAAGTAGGGCAGTACAACTCATCAATACCTGTAAAATTTTCAATATGCCCAGTCAGGACGGAACAAGCACATATCTCTCACAACATTTCATAGCAGGAATGGACATATAAAGCAAGCTATAGAAAACTATACATGAATCGATGTAAAAGAAATCAACAAGAGAGAGAGACTATAAAATGAGATATAATATGATAATAGAGAAATATAACCTTCTACGTGAATCAGAGCATGAATTGGTTATGTAAACGGTCTAGGTTGCACATGGATACAGCTATGGAGTGCACATGGATACCTACTGAGGATAATGATCACATAACCAACTATACTCTCCCTGCCCCCAATCAATACACAAGGATCAATGCATGTTATGTTATTGCACATGGATAACAACTACTGTATACATGTAGCTCATATGGTCATGAGTGTACATGAATAACATATGAGTGCACATGGATAAATATGAATACATGGAGTACATGATGGCCATGATAAAGTACATGAACATGATATACTCGATGTATCCGAGGGGATAACATCGTATGAAAAGATCCAGAGGGTACTAATCCGTGTGAACATCGTGTCAGCATCAAGTATACTGGGGCAATGTAAACCTATTTAAAATACACACATGTCACAACCAAGTCTACAATATCAAGAGAAATAGCTACAATGCAAGACTACATGCTTCTAGGTCCATTTTGGTCAAAGTCAACCCTCGATCAACTCTGGTCAAACCTAGTCAACACTGGTCAAACCTGGTCAAACCTGGGTCAACTAGTCCGTCTACTAATTTCTAGGTCATACACAAAATTCTAGGTCATTTGGAGTTCGTTTGAGTTGAATTGGATCAAGTTTGACTCAAAGTTGACTTTTGTCAATTTGGTCAACTTGTCGGCCAATTCGACTAAACTAAGCTCGAAATGACAAACCAAATCTGTTCTAGGGCTCCTATAGTTATATACACAATTACAATCTAATTTAAGAGAATTAACAAGCATAAATATATATATACATATAGGTATATGCACACATGTGTATATACAATACAACCAAACCTTATTTCTAACAAAAGATGATGTGTGTGTGTGTGTGTACTGGTGCTTACTGAAATAGGGTAAAATCTGAGATTAAAAACAGTAAAACGCAACCATGGAATTACTCAAAATAATATACTATTTTTATACATATATATCAAGTAAGAAACTACATATATATATATATATATATATATATATATATATATATATATATATATATATATATATATATATATATATATATATATATATATACACAAACGTTTAAATGGAAGATACGCAATGATGCGAGATAAATAAAGAGTCTAAAATCTGGAAATATATCTCCCTCGACCCATTCGCAATATATATACATTAGGTATGGGTTTCAACGGAATTATATATATATATATATATATATATATATATATATATATATATATATATATATATATATATATATATATATATATATATATATATATATTGTTAAATATATGCATAAAGCTATATAGAACACATATATTCATAAATGATGGAAAAATTATGAAACAAAGCCAAAGGTTGGTTCCCACGAATCTGAAATCTCATATAAGTCCTGTAAACTCAGATTTAGATGCTAAGAAGCTGAAAAAATCAGATTATCATATATATTCAAAAATCAAAAACTAAAGAAAAACAACCCAATTCACACAACGACCCAAAATCCAAAATACACCAAACGAACCCGCAAAACTTGGCATACACGTTGGCCTCGACCCACGTGATGCGTTCGTATACTCTTGGGTTCGAAATCATGTCCGTGTCGTGTCCACAGAATGCGTATCGGAATTTCTCGATACCGAGTGGTACGCGTGCGTTCTCGCTCGTTTGAGCGCCGCACACGCAACGAAAAGACACGTACTTGTGCACATAGCTGGGGGGGTCCTGGGGTAGGTCTAGGACACGATGACATGGTGACACGCCGCCCAAAATGATGCATGCAGCCCCCACACCCGTGCGGCCTGCTGCGCGCGAGCGCGCGCCCGCGCGCCCTCGTGCGCGTGGTTCCGGCCTCGCTGCTCCCTCGTCGGGCCACACCGTGACTTGGGGTTCGTCCTACGGGTCGTCTAGGTCTAGGTAAACATGTTCCGGGTCCTGAAACGGGTCTTCGCTGCGTCGTGTGCGCGCACGAAGTTCGTCTCCGCGACAATAACGACAGGCTGAAAGCACAGTGGCTGAGCGGTGCACGCGCGATATCTTCGCGCTCGCTCAACGAACAGTCGTGAAATTTTACGAGCATGAGGGCAGAGGTTGCCTCCACGTGTTCACAAATTTTCATGCAAAAATACGCTCTATGCATCGCACAATCACGCGCGGACAGCAACGCACGCACGGCCTCGTGCACGGGATTCGTGCACGTGCGTCCGTTTGCCCGAAACGCTGCTGAAACGATGTCAAACCCAAAACCGTCTTCACGAAAGTTTATCAAAATCATATTATCTAAAAATCCATGAAGACAAAAACGAAAAATAACAACTTTCTATCCTAAGCGGCATTTCGTCGAACACGTGTCCCGTAAGGGACCGACACGGGCTCGATACCTCCATCAAACGGAGTCGAAATCCGACCAAATTTCGTGGGCAAGGCTAGGACACCTATATGGATGCAAAAATGAAGAAAAAACTAGATTTGCAATGGTAGATTAGGATTTACCTATTGAGTGTCAAAACTCAATGATCGGGGCTCCTCGATTGTCGTGTCGACCGATTTCCCTCCAGCAAAACCCTCCGTCTCCACTCCAGAAATGCTCCAGCAGATCCTCCTCTCCTCGACGAGTGCAAAGGAGTTCGTTTGGGAAGAAACGGACTCCAGATGAAGAAAATAGGTGTTTTGGAGAGATGGATCTTTTAGGGTTTCTTAGTGGAGGCTCACAATTTTCGCAAATAATGAAAAGAGGAGGGGGTGCTGCTGTGTTGGGCAGCCAAGAGGGGTGTCTAGGGGTTAGGGTTTCACTTGGGCCATCTCCTACTCAATTAGAAATGGGCCCAAGTCAAAAAGCTCAAAGACCTACATCAAAAAGGCTAAATAAATAAATAAAAGCCTTAAAAATAATCTAATGCACAAAATAAATTCTAAAAATGAAAATAACAATTCTAATGCATGGTTAGGCCCCTATACAAGTCCACTAAGGTTAAACCAGTTGCTAGCACAAACAAGAGTCAACATATTCAGGAAATCACATAAAGGTTAAAATGGCTAAAATGACTGAAATACCCTTCTATGAAAAAGTAGATGCTACAAATCTATCCCCCTTAAAATAATTTCGTCCTCGAAATTAAAGACAAAATGCATGATTAAGAAATAACAAAATCATATCTCAAGACTGGAAAAGATAGGGGTAACGTTCGCGCATCTCATCCTCTCTCTTCCTGGTGGACTCTCCTGGAGAGTGATGCTTCCAAGCTACGCGAACTAAAGGTATCGACTGGTTCCGCAACACCTTCTCCTGTCGGTCCAGAATCTCCACAGGCTGCTCTGGATAACTGAGAGTAGGTCCCACCTCAATCTCAGAATGGTCCAGTACATGGCTAGGTTCTGCCACATACCGTCTCAACTGCGATACGTAAAATATATTGTGGACTCCCGCTAAGGAAGAAGGTAAGTCCAGTCTGTATGACACGTCGCCGACCCTTCCACTGATAACGAAAGGTCCGACATAGCGTGGGCTAAGCTTCCCTCCTCCACCGAAACGAATAGTGCCTCGAGTCGGTGAAATCCTCAAGAATACCATATCTCCAAACTAGCACAAGCATGGTCTCAATTAACTAAAACAAACACACAAACAACAAAACACAAAGAAACAAGATTCTAATCCTAAGTCTAAGCTATACCTCAAACTGTAAAGGTCTCCGGTGGCTGTCGGCCCAATGCCGCTGTCTGTCCTGCGCCACGCGAAGTCGATCCCTGATGAGCTTTACCTTCTCAGCTGCGTCCACAACCATCTCAGGTTCCAGTAAAGCTCGCTCTCCAACATCATCCCAAGACAAGGGAGTACGACAGCTACGCCCGTACAATGCCTCGAATGGTGACATACCAATGCTGGCCTGGTAACTGTTGTTATATGCAAACTGTACCAAGTGCAGGTGATCCTCCCATGATCCTCCAAAATCCAGAACACAAGTCCGTAGCATGTCCTCGAGAGTCTGAATAGTCCTCTCTGACTGTCCGTCCGTCTGAGGGTGGTATGCAGTACTGAATTTGAGCTGAGTGCCCAAACTAGTCTGTAAACTCCGCCAGAAATGGGAAGTAAAGCGACTATCTCGATCCGAGACAATGCTCACCGAAACTCCATGTATCCTGACAATTTGCCGCATATACAACTCTGCTAGCTTCTCCGTAGACGTCCCCACTTTGAATGGCAAAGAGTGGGCCGATTTGGTCAACCTGTCCACGATGACCCAAATCGCGTCTTTCCCTCCTGATGAACGCGGCAATCCCGAAACAAAATCCATCGTAATGTGCTCCCACTTCCACTCCGGAATGGGCAATGGCTGCAACAGTCCTCCTGGCCTCTGCCTCTCTGCCTTAACCTGCTGACAGACTAGGCACCTGGCTACGAAGCGTGCTACTTCCCGCTTCATCCTATACCACCATACATGCTCCTTCAAGTCTCTATACATCTTATTGGCACCTGGATGCATAGTATACTGAGAGCGATGGGCCTCCTGCATAACCTGCTCCCGAAGCTCTCTGCTAGGCACATACAGTTTGGAACCGTACCTCAATGTACCGTCCTCCTCAATGACGAACTCTATATCTGCCAATCCTGCTCGAACCTGCTCTCGGATACACCGCAGAGTAACATCGTCGAACTGAGCTGACTTGATCCTCTCCATTAAGTCTGACTGAATCTGCAGGCCTGTGATGCCCCAGAACCAGAATACTGGAGAGCGGGGGCGTACATAGCCAGGTACGTATATTGAAATGAAGTCCACCTCGCTATATGGTCATGGCTGTCTAGATATGAGGGTTTACTACAAGCCAACGGTCTCTTAAGGTCAAGCCTATTGTCTCAATCTCAAACAAATAATATAATTATAAGATGTTAGACCACCAAATATACAATAAAAGGCGTCCCAAATATTATATATTCAGTTGATCATGAAGCTAGTCATACAAAATGCGAGGACTAGCAAGAGTTAAGTCATACATGATCAACCCTAGGATTTGTTAATCATGTTTACAGCCCGTAGGCAGACAGTAAGTAAATATGCATCGAGCTAACAGGTGCTCGTCGGCTAAATGCCTCAAAAGAATAATTTTACAACGTAGTGAGCGAAGCAAAATGGAAAACCCATTCGTAGCCCGGGTTCCTTCTAGTCGCCACCATTGGGCTGGAGGTTCGATAGGTCCTCGGGTGCTGCTCCGAAATCTGGCCACACAAAACCAGCTAGGTCAAACCCCAAAAAGAGCAAGTGCCACAAGGAGGCCACAAAATAAGAACAAAAGCCAGCATATCAGAACATAAGAAAATAGAAGAAAAGTACAAGTAATAAGGAGTACATCAGGACAATAAACGACTAGGGACGTAGAACCATTCCGGAAGCCAGGTTACAACCCGTAAACCAAACAAGGACCGGAGTTGTAACCCTTCGCCTGAATAGCACTTGTCTCTATCCATTTATTGTTAAGACAAGTAAAACAAACATGTTCGAGAGAAACCAGATACTGGGACTAGACAAGACTTAGACAGGGCTAGACAACATCCATTCACAAGCGGCCAAGCAATTACTTCGACTTACTACTTTAACTAACTAGGGTTATCACAGGCCTAATTACTAACAAGATGCAGACGAGAAATTCCCAATCCCAAGCCCTGCAGACTATCTAGTTATCCTTTTGCGGGTTGAGAGTATGATTGGGTACATCGCCCAGGAGACGATATACCCTTAGGTGACTTAGAGGGTGCAACACATGACAGTGTGCTGGAAATGTGCTCTACTCGTCGGCAAGCTACAAGCCCATTAAAGTGCCCAGATAATGAGACTACTTGTGACTAGAAATTCTCCATGTTCTAGTTTGGTCTAATCTTTAGCCTAATCCATATTTAGTGCGAATCCCTGGCCGTGGTACCCAGGGAGTCACGTCCTAGGCATGATGTAAGACAAGACAAGTAGATTTGCACAAGCAACAAGAAAGAACACCCACGGTGTCAGGGGCAAGTCAAGTTAAGTTAAGCTAGCTGTCGCAACAGCATCGAGTTATCAGGTTATCAAGTCAAGTCAAGTCAGGAGCGCGCCACGGCGGGCCACTATCAAGTTATCAAGTGAATCAAGTTATAAGTAGCAGGTTACAAGTTAAAAGCCACGAGTTACAAGCACCAAAATCAGAGAATGCTAGCCATAAATTAAAAACACCGAAAATCATGTCAAGGTGTGTCGGGTCAGTCGAGTCGTGCTGCGGCATCAAGCTCCCAGAAAACAAAATCAGCAAGAGAAAACCGAGAACCCAGGGGAAACACCAAGGGTCAGGAGGGGAAGCCATGGCATAGGGTGCGTCGGGCAAGGGGACCCGAGCAAACGGTGCCAAGAGACGCACTCGGGAACGGTCGCAGCGCGCCAAAGGGCGCGGGGAGCCAAGCGCGCAGGGGGCGCGGGGTCGAGCGCGCAGGGGGCGCGGGGTCAAGCGCGCAGAGGGCCAAGTGCGCAAGGGCGCCGGAGGCCGAGTGCGCAGGGGCCGAGTGCGCAAGGGCCGAGTGCGCAAGGGGCCGGGGGCCGAGTGCGCAAGGGCCGAGTGCGCAAGGGGCTGGGGGCCGAGTGCGCAAGGGCCGAGGGCCAGCTAGACGCACAGCGCGCGGTGCTGGGCGCAATCGGGCGGGGCAGCAGCGCGCTAAAGAGCGCGTGCGCCAACGGTTCAGCGGCCAGCGCCAAAGGGCACGGCGCGCAGGGGAAACACCCCGGCGCTAAACAGCGCAGCGGGGAAGGGGGGGTCTTCTTCTTCCTCAAGCTTGAGAGGAAGAACACAATGGCTTCAAAACTTTAGAACACCACAACTTAGTCCATAAAACACGAAATCCGGATTTTCAAGAGTCTAACTTGTGTAAAATTCAATTCTCTACACATAGAAGCATCAAAATAAGCAAAAATCCAAGTTTGGTAGATCAATTCCAAGAAATCCCGAAAATGATAAAACTTAGATCTAGAAAAATCCAAACTCCAAATCCAAAAATGTCAAGTTCTAATGTTGTTCCAAATCATCTAATTAAGCTAATGGACAAATAAAATTTGTCTCCATGTGGTGGCAAGATGCACTTGCCTATGGTGTTGGTGGAGGAAGGAGGAAGAAGAAGATGGCGAAATTAATGGAAATTATGGAGGAGAGAGAAAGTTAGGTGGAGATTTAATGAGGGTGGTTGTGGTGGAATGAGGGTGGAGTGTAGGCTAAGGTGTTCCATGGGATTTAAAACCAAACCAACCCAACTAAAACCGAGCCGAGCCGAAACCCAAAATACGAGAAAACCCAAAATTCCTGAAGTCGAGAAAATAAAAATACATGACAAAATCCTATTACGAGTATAAATACAGAATACGAAAAAATGAGGGTGACAAGGCCCCACATCTGCATCTAAACTCCTGGCATGATCACCTTGATCCCCAAACTCTCCAAATCTGCTAATAGATGACGATCCATCGTCAAGCACATAGCTACCGGATACCTACTCAAGACATCGGCAACCACGTTGGCCTTCCCTAGATGGTACTGTAATAAAATATCGAAGTCCTTCATCAACTCCAACCATCTGCGCTGCCTCATGTTGAGCTCTTTCTGTATAAACACATACTTCAAGCTCTTGTGGTCTATGAAGATCTCCACACGCTCTCCGTATAGATAGTGCTTCTACAGCTTCAGAGCAAAGATAACCGCCGCCAACTCCAAATTATGGGTAGGATAGTTCTTCTCATACGGACGTAACTACCTGGATGCATAGGCAATCACCTTCCTATGTTGCTGTAAGACACAACCCAAACCCTTTCCTGAGGCGTCACTGTAGATAGTGAACCCGCCTGATCCCGATGGCAACGTCAAAATCGGGGCTGTCGTCAGTCGCTTCTTCAGCTCATCAAAAGCAACCTGACACTCCTCTGACCAGACAAACTCTGCGTCCTTCCGGGTCAGCCTAGTCAATGGCTCTACAATCTGGGAGAAATCCTGAACAAACCTCCTGTAGTATCCTGCCAATCCCAGAAAGCTCCTGATCTCTGCGACTGAACTCGGTGCGTTCCATGCCTCAACTGATCTGATCTTCTTCGGGTCGACTGAGATCCCATCTTCGGTCACTACATGACCTAAGAAATCAACTCGATCCAAGAAGAACTCACACTTCATGAGCTTGCCGTACAGCTGCTCCTTCCTGAGAGTCTCCAGAACCACTCTCAAATGCTCTTCATGCTCCTCTGGGGTCTTCGAATACACCAAAATATTGTCGATGAACACCACTACAAACTTGTCCAAGTACTGGTGGAACACCTTGTTCATCAAGTTCCTGAACACCGCCGGAGCGTTAGTTAACCCAAACGACATCACCATGAACTCAAACTGGCCGTACCGAGTCCTGAAAGCTGTCTTCGGAATATCCTCCTTCTTCACCTTCACCTGATAATATCTTGACCTCAGATCAATCTTGGAAAATACCTTCGCTCTGCTCAGCTGATCGAACAGGTCATCGATCCTTGGCAACGGGTACTTGTTCTTGATCGTGAGGCTATTGAGTGCCCTGTAGTCGATACACATCCGTACCGACCCATCCTTCTTCGGTACAAAGAGTACTGGCGCACCCCATGGTGAAGAACTCGATCGGATGAAGCCTTTATCCTGCAACTCATCTACTTACTTCTTCAGCTCCACTAGCTCACTGTTGTTCACTCTATAGACATGCTGAGATATTAGCTCTGCGTCGGGTACCAAGTCTATAGAGAACTCCACATCCCTGTCCGGAGGCAACCCTGGCAACTCCTCCGAAAACACATCCATAAACTCAGCTATTAGTAGATGTGGTACGCCCTGCTCATCTGCTGAAACTCTGTAGAAAACTTCGCTGCTCTGCTCTGACTTCCGCCTGGTGAACTCAAACTCTGGCTCTCCTGGCATGCTGAAAAGAACTCTACCCCCGCGGCAATCTATACTGGCATGGTGCCTGCTCAACCAATCCATACCGAGTACAATATCGTAGTTTGGTAGTGGCATCACGAGCAGACTCATATCCAGTTCTTGGCCTCCCAAAACTACTCTTCGATCCTTGCAAACATCACTGACGAGGATAATACCACCCCTAGTCGTGATCTTACAAGTCCTAGGCAAAGGTTCAGAAGAAAGCTGGTGTCTAATGGCAAAAGATGCAGACACGAAGCTATGGGAAGAACCCGAATTAAATAATGCGAATGCAAGAAAAGAGTCGATAAGAACAGAACCTACTATTAGATCGCCTGCTGCCTCGGTATCCTCCGCTGCCATGGCAAAAGCTCGCCTGCTGGACTCTTTTAGTCTGTTGCTGGTGCTGAACAAACTTCTGCTGCTGAGTCGGTAAGGGTCCCCTCTGCTGCTCTACTGGTGCCTTGGTTCCTGCTCCCTGTCCTTTACGCCCGAAAGCATCAGGACAGTCCCTCAACTGATGCTCTGATGAACCAAAGAGTAGGCACTTGCCTAGCCTCTTCCTGCACTCACTCCACCTGTGCCCTGGCTTCTTACAGAAGTCACAAGTAGTGGCCTGCTGCTGTCTCGGTGCCTGCTGACCCTGTCTCTGCTGTGCCTGCTGGAATGGCCTCTACTGCTGGAAAGACCTCTGCTGATGCTGCTGCTGAAAGTGGGGCTTCTTGGCCGGTCCTCCACTGCTGCCGACTGCATGGGAATCACGGCCTCTCTTCTGCTTCAGCTCCAAATCATCCTCTATTGCCATGGCTCCCATCAAAATCTCCTCAAATGTAGCATTCCTGTTGCTCTTGGTTAAGGACTTGACTTCTTTAACCAAACCCTTCCTGAATCTCCTAGCCTTCGCTGTCTCGCTAAGGCCCTCCATAAATCTGCCCAGGCGGCAGAACTCCCCGGTGTACTCCTCTACAGTCTGGTTCCCCTGAACCAGGTTCTCAAACTACGTCTCCAACGCGCCAAGTGCAGTATCAGGGAAGAACTTCTCCTTAAAAAGCTTCTTAAAAGCCTCCCAAGTTTGCCCTGTAGTACCAACCCTGGGGTCGGTCTGGTACCAAGTGCGGGCAAGATCCTGCATCATACTGCCTGCTGCTTCCACCTGGAGTCTAGCCGGTATCTCTGCGAGACGGAAAATCTCCTCTATGTGCTCGATCCAGTCGTCCGCGTAAAGGATACCCTCCGTACCATTGAAGTCCCGCGGCCTCATCTTCTGGAACTCCTGAATACCTGGAGTCCTCGACTGGTATGGCTGAATCTGCCCTCCCTGAGGTTGGGCAGTCATCCTCTCCACTGCCACCATCGCTAACTGGTGGACATTATCAATGCCTTGCCTCATGTCTTCTGACTGACGTCGCTGCGTCTCCATCATCTGCTGAATGAAAGCAAAATACTGCGTCGCATTAATTGTCCCCTGGGGCGGTGGTGGTAGCATCCCCTGAACTCCTGGGGTAGTCCTTGGAGCTGGTGGAGAAGCACCCCTAAAAGTAGCAGATGGCCCACCTGAGCTAGAATAAGAGGCACTGTGGTCCCTGGGGCCTGCTGGGTCGGACGAGAAGTAGCCGACCTCTCAGTGGTATCCCTGAGACCAGAGCGCTGCGATCGTGTCTCCACCATCCTGAAGACAGATCAAACAAGGAATCAATTACTGAAAAAGAAGCGAATTTATCAAAGAAGGATAATCATTTTCAAAGGGAGATAATTAACAGCAAGAATTGATAAGAATTTTCCTAATGTGATTAAGTACCTTAACTTATCCTATATCCTATTGCAGCAGGCTGTAATGATACTCTAGTTCGAGTACCACTACGAATCACACTAGTTGTGATTGGACCTGCATGGGCCACCACTAAAAATGTGTCACGACCCGCACCCAGTGCAAGGGCACGAAAAGTGACGAACGCCCAGCCTACGTCACAGTATCGGTGGTAGAACGCTGTCCTGAGTCACAATATCTAACACAGTCTAAAATAAACTCCGAATGGAGAGTAGAATAATAAGTAACTCAATCACAATACTAAGATGGAATAGAAGAATAAATCTCAAGAGAGTCACAGATAAAAAGACTAGGTGTAAACCACCAGAATAAATCTCAAGTACAACTCATAAAGTCTCAAATATTAATACAAATAAAGTACTAAGTCTCAGCTAGACTATAGGCAAGTCCTCAGCGACTGTGGGATCCTCCTGAGGGTCCACGTCGCCAGTGTCATCTAAGCCAATGCCATAATAAATAGGGCAGTACTCCTCATCAATACCTGTAAAATTTTCAACATGCCCAGTCAGGATGGAACGAGCACATATCTCTCACAACAGTTCATAGCAGGAATGGACATATAAAGCAAGCTAAAGAAAACTATACATGAATCGCTATAAAGAAAATCAACAAGAGAGAGAGAGAGACTATAAAATGAGATATAATATTATAATAGAGAAATATAACCTTCTACGTGAATCAGAGCATGAATTGGTTATATAAACGGTCTGGGTTGCACATGGATACAGCTATGGAGTGCACATGGATACCTACTCGGGATAATGATCACATAACCAACTACACTCTCCCTGCCCCCAATCAATACACAAGAATTAATGCATGTTATGTTATTGCACATGGATAACAACTACTATATACATGGAGCTCATATGGTCATGAGTGTACATGAATAACATATCAGTGCACATGGATAAATATGAATACATGGAGTACATGATGGCCATGATAAAGTACATGAACATGATATACTCGATGTATCCGAGGGGATAACATCGCATGAAAAGATCCAGAAGGTACTAATCAGTGTGAATATCGTGTCAGCATCAAGTATACTAGTCTATAACAAGTGAACATATCCAAAGAAGTATGAAAAGATCAGAGAATGTACTCGCCTGGCAAATCGAACTGCTGATGATGAGGTGTAACTAAACTGGGGTAATGTAAACCTATTTAAAATACACACATGTCACAACCAAGTCTATAATATCAAGAGAAATAGCTACAATGCAAGACTACATGCTTCTATGTCCATTTTGGTCAAAGTCAACCCTAGGTCAACTCTGGTCAAACCTGGTCAACGCTGGTCAAACCTGGTCAAACCTTGGTCAACTAGTCCGTCTACTAATTTCTAGGTCATACACAAAATTCTAGGTCAATTGGAGTTCGTTTGAGTTGAATTAGATCAAGTTTGACTCAAAGTTGACTTTTGTCAATTTGGTCAACTTGTCGGCCAATTCGACTAAACTAAGCTCGAAATGACAAACCAAATCTGTCCTAGGGCTCCTATAGTTATATACACAATTACAATCTAATTTAAGAGAATTAACAAGCATAAATATATATATATATATATATATATATATATATATATATATATATATATATATATATATATATATATATATATATATATATACATATAGGTATATGCACACATGTGTATATACAATACAACCAAACCTTATTTCTAACAAAAGATGATGTGTGTGTGTACTGGTGCTTACTGAAATAGGATAAAATCTGAGATTAAAAATAGTAAAACGCAATCATGGAATTACTCAAAATAATATACTATTTAAATAGATATATACAAAGTAAGAAACTATATATATATATATATATATATATATATATATATATATATATATATATATATATATATATATATATATATATATATATTTATATTTATATTTATATATATATATATATATATATATATATATATATATATATATATATATATATATATATATAAATATATATATATATATATATATATATATATATATATATATATATATATATATATATATATATATATATATATATATACAAACGTTTAAATGGAAGATACGCAATGATGCGAGATAAATAAAGAGTCTAAAATCTGGAAATATATCTCCCTCGACCCATTCGCAATATATATACATTAGGAATGGGTTTCAACGGAATTATATATATATATATATATATATTTTTTTATATATATATATATTTTTTTAGAACACATATATTCATAAATGATGGAAAAATTATGAAACAAAGCCAAAGGTTGGTTCCCACGAATCCGAAATCTCATATAAGTCCTGTAAACTCAGATTTAGAAGCTAAGAAGCTGAAAAAAAATCAGAATATCATATTAATTCAAAAATAAAAAACTAAAGAAAAACAACCCAATTCACACAACGACCCAAAATCCAAAATATACCAAACGAACCCGCAAAACTTGGCATACACGTTGGCCTCGACCCACGTGATGCGTTCGTATACTCTCGAGATCGAAATCGCGTCCGGGTCGTGTCCACAGAACGCGTATCGAAATTTTCTGATACCGCGTGGTACGCGTGCGTTCTCGCTCGTTTGAGCGCCGCACACGCAACGAAATGCCACATGCTTGTGCACATAGCTGGGGGGATCCTGGGGTAGGTCTAGGACACGATGACATGGCGACACGCTACCCGAAATGACGCATGCAGCCCCCGCACCCACGCTGCCTGCTGCGCGCACGCGCGCGCCCGCGCGCCCTCGTGCGCGTGGTTCCGGCCTCGCTGCTCCCTCGTCGGGCCATGCCACAACTTGGGGTTCGTCCTACGGGTCGTCTAGGTCTAGGTCAACATGTTCTGGGTCCTGGAATGGGTCTTTGCTGCGTCGTGTGCGCGCACGAAGTCCGTCTCCGCGACAAAAAATGACAGGCTGAAAGCATAGTGGCTGAGCGGTGCACGCACGATATCTCCGCGCTCGCTCAACGAACAGTCGTGAAATTTTACGAGCATGAGGGCAGAGGTTACCCCCACGTGCTCACAAAGTTTCATGTAAAAATACGCTCTGTGCATTGCGCAATCACACGCGGACAGCAGGGCACGTACGGCCTCGTGCACGGGATCCGTGCACGTGCGTCCGTTACCCGAAACGTCGCTGAAACGATGTCAAACCCAAAACTGTCTTCACGAAAGTTTATCAAAATCATATAATCTAAACATCCATGAAGACAGAAATGAAAAACAATAACTTTCTATCCTAAGCAGCATTTCGTCGAACACGTGCCGTAAGGGACCGACACGGGCTCGATACCTCCATCAAACGGAGTCCAAATCCCATAAAATTTTGCGGGCAAGGCTAGGGCACCTATATGGATGCAAAAATGAAGAAAAAACCAGATTTGCGATGGTAGATTAGGATTTACCTATTGAGTGTCAAAACTCAATGTTCGGGGCTCCTCGGTTGTCGTGTCGGTCGATTTCTCTCCAGCAAAACCCTCCGTCTCCATGCCAGAAATGCTCCAGCAGATCCTCCTCTCTTCGACGAGTGCAATGGAGTTCTTTTGGGAAGAAACGGACTCTGGATGAAGAAAATAGGTGTTTTAGAGAGGTGGATCTTTTAGGGTTTCTTGGTGGAGGCTCACAATTTTCACAAATAATGAAAAGAGGAGGGGGTACTGCTGTGTTGGGCAGCCAAGGAGGGTGTCTAGGGGTTAGGGTTTCACTTGGGCCATCTTCTACTCAATTAGAAATGGGCCCAAGTCAAAAAGCTCAAAGGCCTACATGCAAAAAGGCTAAATAAATAAATAAAAGCCTTAAAAATAATCTAATGCACAAAATAAATTTTAAAAATAAAAATAACAATTCTAATGCATGGTTAGGCCCCTATACAAGTCCACTAAGGTTGAACCAGTTGCTAGCACAAACAAGAGTCAACATATTCAGGAAATCACATAAAGGTCAAAATGGCTAAAATGATTGAAATACCCTTCTATGAAAAAGTGGATGCTACACATGAGCCAGAGTCCGTGTCCGAGTCTGAGTCGCTAGGCCCCTACGGGGTTTAGCTCCATTGGAAATTAATTCCCAAGAGCAAAAAGCATGAATGCTTCATTGTTGATTTGTCCTTTTTTCCTATTAAAAAAACCCCCACATGGCACACCCATGTGCACCTCCACACCACTTGTGCATTTTTAAACAAGCATAGCTTATATATAGAGATACATTTCCTTTGGCCTAGACGATGTGGGACTAAAGTTTCCAATGAAAAAGGCTAAAACCCAACAAAATTCACGATTTTCTTATGAAACATTGTACACATTGACACCTCTTAGAAAATTTTATGCAAGATATATCTCAATTGTCAACTCTCAATTCCTGTCCGTGGGTTATGGCCTAGTGGTAGCAACGGGTCCCGGCACGGAAGGTGCATGTTCGAATCCCCCCTTGGCATTTGTCAAGCCGGAGAAAAGAACACTTCAAAAAAAACACAAATTTTCGTATAAAGTAATAAATTTATACTTTATTGCACCAGAGGGGAGGGGTTTGCGGAATTGTGGATGCAGGAACCATCTGCCAAGTGAGTTGGCGGGCTCTGTCACAGAAGTGAGGAGCCCGCCAACTCAGTTGCAGTGCCATGGCTAGTTCCAACCCTCCATTTGAGTTGGAGGCTTGAAGTGGCCCTCCTCTCCCAAACGTTCACCTGTTGGAGTTGGCTAGCTCCAACCCTCTATTTGAGTTGGAGGCTTGAATCTACAAGTAAACTTTGTTGCAGCAACTGTGGAACAATATGACACAACTGAAAAAGATGTACCAATCAGCCAAGAGAGTGATTAAACATTGAATATTGTAATAAAACTTGTATTACATCATGGATTCAAATCATACTTGCAAATTTAAGAATATTGTTACAAATATAGAAGATGTACTAGTCAGCCAAGAGAGTGATTAATTATTGAATATTGCAATAAAACTTGTGTTACATCATGGATTCAAAACATACTTGCAAATTTAGACGTTATGTTACAAATCTACCTAGACCCCCGATCAAGGCATCTATAATCTCTTCGTACTCCTTCTCTTAAGCCTAGTCGACCTCTTCGACATGTTGTATCCTCTTCCTCCTCCACCTGAGTCTGGGTAGGCCTCGGGACTAATGGAGTAGAAATTAACTGTGTGTAGTATTCCATATCTGGGTAGGCATATTTTTTGAGCAAACATTTTGGGGATAGGGGCCACTTCAAGCCTCCAACTCAAATGGAGGGTTGGAGCTAGCCAATTCCAACGGGCGTTTGGGGAAAGGGGGCCACTTCAAGCCTCCAACTCAAATGGAGGGTTGGAGCTAGCCATGGCCCTCCAATTGAGTTGGCGGCTCCTCACTTCTATGACAGAGCCCGCTAACTCACTTGGCGGGCGGTCTCTGCATCCGCAATTTCGCAAACCCCTCCCCTCTGGCGCAATAAAGTATAAATTTATTACTTTATACAAAAATTTCTGAAAAAAATACTCTCAACTCGGCTCGTAGGCCCGCTCCACTATTGTCCGAAGGCCCACACCATATATCATAAGTTTAATTTTTTTTTACTGGAAATCAAGTTACTTTTTTTAAATATTTAGAACCATAATATGTGGGGGGAGAATGCCTCCCACCCTTACCACTTGAGCTAAGGGTGATTGGCTATACATGACACGCACACACACAAACAACAACAACAATAACAAAACTTTTATTCTAAATTTTTGCAATCGGTTGTTTGAATCCTCTTTTTCCATTCAGATTTGTTGAGATCCATATCTTATGTAATGCTAAAAAAAATCCATATCCTTATTTAACAATTAAAACTATATTTGTTTAGGACTACTTTTGGTTCTAGCTGCTCTATTAACTACTATGTTATTGCTCCTCCACATGGGAGCATCTATTGGTCTATCCATGTCCAAATCATCTAAGACAATTTTTTTCTTTCATTTTTTTTCTCAATTGAAACCACCTCTTGCTTTTCTGTGATATAGGTGTAACGACCATGGTTCGTATTACGTATTTTGGTATACATGTACGTAATTTGTACGTCTCACTGCATGATTTATTTGGGCATTTCATTTTTTGGTTCGGTTCGGTTTGCACGGTTTGGCATGGCTTGGTTTTTCATATGGACCAACCCCACCTACCACCCACTCTTCCTTTATTAGCCGTCCACACTCTCTCTCCTCATTACTTCTTCTTCATTACTACTTCTTCACCATTACTCTCTTCCACCTAACAGGAGGCTTAGGCAACTGCAGCTTGCTGTATGGAGGAACTCAGTTTTTATTGTTCCATTGTCTTCTCCCCGAGATTTTATGACACTTTAATACTTAGTATTTTTAATTTCCATGGTTCAATTTGTGTAGATCTAAGTTTGTTGTATTTTTAGATTTCTTAGATTTTGATCTATCTAACCTTGTTATTTTCAAGTTTGGATGGTTCCATGTTGTAGGAAATTTCTTTCTGCCCCATTTTGACCTATGGAAGTCTGGATTCTGACCTTGAATGGAGGTTTTGTAGAGCTTGGAAGCCATGGGTTTCATGGTTCTTCTTCTCGGACAAGCAGGAAAGAAGAACAGTGCTTGACCACATAGATTTTCATGCGGCAAGTCTTACTGGCCGCATGAACTCCTTAGCCGCATAGCTACCTTAAGCCCCGACCGCATGAGATCTTTTCCCTTTGCCGCATGACTTAGCATCAATGTTATAGATTTCGCTAGGCGGAATCGGTGCGCCGAGTGCCCGCCTAGCGCCTAGACGGCGCCTAGGCGGCCGATTTTTTTTTTTTTTTTTACTTTTTGTTCATGAGTATATCTGTAAATAATATGTATGTTACTTATAGACATAAAAATTATTGGGCTTTTATGGCTAGTGTAGCTATATTTAAGATTTTACATGAGGTGATGGGTTCGAATCCCATGTTTGTTGGTAGTTTCAATGTTTTTTTTTTACTTGGAAAAAAAAAACTTATAAAGGGGGAGGAGAGGAGAGAGAGTCTCAGAGTCTCCACAGACTCCTCTCCTCCTCCCCTCCGCTCCCCTCCCCTCTCCCCTCTCTCCTCCCCTCCGCTCCTCTCTCCCCTCTCTCCTCCCCTCCGCTCCTCTCTCCCCTCTCTCCTCCCCTCCGCTCCTCTCTCCCCTCCTCCTCCCCTCTCCGATCCCCTCTCCCCTCTCTCCTCCCCTCTGTTTCTCTCTCTCTCCTCCTCCCCTACTACGACGACGACGACGACGACGACGACGGCGGCGGCGGCGACAGCAACAGCAACAACAGCAGGAACAGCAGGCGATGGCGACGACGGCGACGACGGCGACGACGGCGGCGGCGGCGGGAGGTAAGTATTTAATTTTGTCAAATATGAATTTTTTTTTTGATTTTTTTTTCAAAATTTTAAAAAAATTTAACCCTAACCCTAACCCGAGGCCGACTAGGGCCGCCTAGGTCCGACTAGGGCCGCCTAGGCCCGCCCAGCGCCTAGGCCGGCCGCCTAGGGCCTTTTCAGTGTGGCCGACGGCCGCATAGCGCCTAGGCGCCACCTAGGCGGCCGCCTAGGCCGATTTTTAGAACACTGCTTAGCATTCCACAGTCGTATGCGCCCGTTCTTTTCTTAGCCGCATAAGCTCATCTCTCCATTCAGCCGCATAAACTCTGCCTTCTCAGCCGTATGAGCTCGCATTCCGCAGTCGCATAAGCCCGCTCTTCCGAACCGCATACCCCTGTTTCCCTCTCCTGGCTGCATGAAGTTATTTCCCTTGGCCGCATGGCGTTAGTCTCCAGCAGCCGCATAGGCATGCATCACTGAGCCGCATGAACCGTTCTTTTCCAGTCGTATGCGCCCGTCCTCTTCCAGCCACATGAGCTCGCATTCTGCAGCCGCATGAGCCCCTGTTTCTATTCTGCCGTATGACCCCATTCCCTTCCCTGCCGCGTATGCCAGTTCCCTCTCAGCCGCATGAGCTTGTTTCCCTTAGCCGCATGGCTCCTTCCATAGTTCTTGTCCTCTTTTATTATTTTATTAGTATTATTATATTGGAATGTTATATTTATGCTCATATTTCCTGACCTTCTGTGAATGCTTGAATCATGTAGATTTTGTACATATTTCCGAAACACGATAGTGGTCCGCCGTGGTGCACTCTTGACAAGTAAACCTGACATGATATACCTCGATATGCTGTTATGACAGCTAGCCTGACATGATAAGAATAAATGACCTGGACACCGTAGGCGATTGTGTTTGTACAAATAAAGCAATATTGTCTTGCACCATGTCTAGGATAGGGATCTCCTGAATACCACGGTCAGGGGTACCTACTGAAATCGACTAAGGCTAATAACTAAAAAATCCAGTAGTCATGGAGAGATTTTCCAGCTATAGGCAATCCCGTTATCTGGGCGCCCCATCATGGGATTTGTAGCCTACCGTCGAGTAGGGCATATTTCCAGCACACTGTCATGTGTTGCATCCACTAAGCTACTTAAGGGTACATGCGTTCCTTGGACGATGTAACCACATGGATTCAATTCCTTAATTGCGTCTGGATAACCTGGATGGTCTGCAGGGCTTGTGGCTGCTAGAATCTTATTGCATTTTGCTAGTAACTAGGCCCGTGATAACCCTAGCTTGTTAAAGTATCAAGCCGTACTCTTTGCTTGGTCGTGATTGATTGGATGGTGTCTAGCCCTGATCCTGTACAAGATTGTGCCATGACATGATTACTTATGCTTGCCTTAACAATAATGATCAGAGGGCGAGTTCTGTTCAGGCAAAGGGTTACAACCCCGGTCCTTATTTGGTTTAAGGGTTGTAACCTGGCTCCCAGAACAGTTCTATGTCCTCTCTTCGTTTATTGTCTTATTGTACCCCGTGTCATGCTCGTCATGTTTTACCTTACTTCAATAGCATGATTATTTATGCTTGCTTTAACAATAATGATCAGGGGTCGAGTTCTGTTCAGGCGAAGGGTTACAACCCCGATCCTTGTTTGGTTTAAGGGTTGTAACCTGGCTCCCGGAACAGTTCTGTGTCCTCTCTTCGTTTATTGTCTTATTACTTTACCAACAAGTAATTGGGACGGGTTTCTATTCAGGTGATGGGTTGCAACCTCGGTCCTTGTTTGGTTTAAGGGTTGCAATCTGGCTAGTTGAATGGTTTCCTCGTACTCAATTTATTATTGTTATCCCTGTTATTATCAGTATCTTTATAATTATCTTTAATATTTATTTATGATATGCTGGTTTTAGTTCCTAAGTGAAGTCTCCTTTGTGGCACTTGCTTTTTCTGCGGTCTGATCCAGCTGGTTTTGTATGGCCAAATATCAGAGCAGCTCCAGAGGATCTACCTACCTTCCAGCCAGATGGTGACCACCAGGCGTAACCCTGGCAACGAGTGGGTTTTGTTTTGTTCCCTCACTCTATTGAAAAATACTCTTTTGAGGCGTTTAGCCGGCGAGCACGTGTTTAGCTCGTATTGCACCTTTATTTACTGTCTGCCTACGGACTGTAACATGATTAACAAATCCTAGGGTTGATCATGTATGACTGAAACTCTTGCTAGTCTTGACATTTTGTACGACTAGCTTCATGATCATCCAAATATGTAATATATGGGACGCCTTACTATTATATATTTGGTGCTCTGAGATCTTGTAGCTGTTATTACTTGCTTGAGATTTCGACAATAGGCTTGTTCATGACCATAGGAGACTGATGGCTTGTAGTTAAACCCTCATGTATCTAGACAGCCGTGACCGTATAGCGAGGTGGGTTGCACTTCAATATACGTAGCTGGCTATGTTCGCCTCCGCTCTCCAGTATTCTGGTTCTTGGGCGTTACAATAGGGACGGATCTATTAAGGTTCCACAAAGGACTGAAGCCTCCCAATTTTCGTAAAAAAAGAAATAATATATATGCTATTTTGTTACCTCTCCTAAGGCTGCAAACGAGCCAAGCCGAGCCAAGATTTTGTAAGCTTGAGCTTGGCTTGACTAGAATTAATCGAGCCCAAGCTCGAGCTCGAGCTTGATAAATTTTTTATTTTAGAGCTTGATCTTGGCTCGAGCTTGTTTATATTAAGCTTGAGCTTGGCTTGGTTTGAGCTCGAGCTTGGCTTGATAAACAAGCTTGATAAGTTTAAAATCAAGCTCGTTAAGCTTCATTTCAAGCTCGTTCAACTTTATTTCAAGTTCATTAAGCTTGATTTCAAGCTTGACGAGCTCGATTTTAATTTATTTAGGTTTGAATTCAAGTACTTGTAATATTAATTATTTATTTATAAAAATTTAATTAAAAAAGTTCCTTAATATCAATTATTAAGGACATATAAATATATAATGCACACAAATATATATAATTAGAATTCAACAAAGAACAAACGAGCTTCTAAACAAGCTCCTAAACGAGCTTCTAAACGAGCCAGCTCGCAAGCTCATAAACGAGCCAGCTCGCGAGCTCAAGCGAGCCGAGTACTTCTAAGCTTGAGCTTGGCTCGTTTATTAAACGAGCTCAAAAATAAAACTTGAGCTCAGCTTGTTTACTAAACAAACCGAGCTCAAACGAGCTTTTATCGAGGCGACCTTCGAGCAGCTCGTGAACGGCTTGGCTCATTTGCAGCCCTACCCCTCCCCCACCCCAAAAAAGGGGCTATTTAAGAACTCAAACTATGTACCATATACTTAGAATTAGAGTTGCAAATGAACGGAGCTCGTAAGCTCGACTTAACAAAAGCACGACTCCGATTTCTTAAGAAGCTGGGCTTGGACCAAAATTTGAGCTTGATTTGCTTATGAATCGAGCTTTAACATTTGGAAACCTCAGCTCGAAACCTCGTGAACAAGATAGACTTATTAAGCTTGAAGAGTACTCATCTCGACTTGACTCTCTTCTGATTCGATTATGACTGGATCATTGCAATGCAACTCATGTCAATTACTATTATTTGAAGTTTGAACATGTTTCATGTGCATCAAATCAAAAAAAGTAGGCCCCACAATGGTAGAGACAAATTGTATAATAAAACCCATACTAATCAGTCATTTCTTAATATTTGAAGTCGGTGTGTATTATTAAGCTCGAGCTGAAGAAGCTCGCGAATTCTTATCGAGCCGAGCTGAGTTGCTCGTGGGCTAATTCGAGCTTGACCTTAACATCTGTTTCAAGCTTTTTTTCTTTTTCTTTTCTTTCATGAGCAGATCCTGAACATGCAAAGCTCGACATGGCTTGGTTTGATTGCAGCCCTGCATAGAATTAATGATTGAAGCCCTGCTCAGCAGGGCCGATCGACGGGTTAGGTTGTCCTATACATAACTAATTTTGGTTGCCTCTTGACATTTATTGTAGGTCGATCCTGGAGGATCACCTGCGACCCCGACCTCTTGTAGCGTCACACTGAGACTGGAGGTTGCCCTAAGCAGAGGGGGGTCACGATGAGCTTGGGGTTACCCTTGGGCCGGCCCTGCTGATTAGGTACATTCATTTTTTTAATCTTTTTCTTTAAAATACCACTCATTTACCTTAACATTTTCATTTTGGCCATACTGATTTTCTAGACATGTTATTTTTTTAATTGTCTAAAACTCTGATCAGTAAATCATGTTGGTTTTATAGCATCCTTTTAGAAATGTTTCTTTCAACTTCAGAGATAGTAATAATCCATTTCAACCATTATGTTTTAATTTATGCACGGCGTCAACTAAATCTCTCTATCATAACGAATTATAACCATAAATAACAAAAACTATCACTCTTAAGTATCTTGGTCGATCGATGTGGACCTCCCTTATTTCTTTTTTTTTTTTGACATAGGTTCAAGTTATGTTTTATATACTTTGTTTTCATTCTACTAATTTTAAAGACGGTTAATAAAAACTCCCCCAAAGTTATTGGAGGTGACACAAATGTTTTCAACTTTCAGTTCCTAAACCATTATTTCAAAAGTGATCAGGGCAACACAAACTTATGCATTAAAAACCATTGTTTTGGCTTCTTACTCTTGTTTTCTTCTTCTTCTTCCTTCCCAAATCCCTCAACCTCTAAACAATGAAAAAATGCGATAAAGATCACTAAGTTACTATTTTTTCAAAGTTTCAAGCTCCATTAATGGAGTTTCGAAGCTTCAAAATAGACACAGTCCGGTGTGGGACAAAATTCTAGCAGTCCTGTGATGCAATAAGACAATCAAAATTTTGACAGTACATGCTATTCACAAGAACTGCCAAAAATCCTTAGTGGTTACTGACGTTTGTTTGGAAAGTGATATTTAATAGAACACTTCTTCTAAATGTTCACAAAGCATTGACAATTTAAATTTTAAAATTAATTTTTCAACTAAAGTTTATATATATTACTGCTACAAGTTTTGTAACACCCAGTTTTTCAGAAGAGGGTAATTTTGAAATTTTGTAATTTTAGTCTTTTAGTAATGATATTTAAATCATGATATATTTTTTGGTGATTTTTAATCATTTAAAACTATTTTAAATCATGACTTATGATTTTGGCGTTTTGATAGTGTAACCTTGGAGACTGGTTGACCTAGAGCCTAGCCTTGTGATTAGGGTATTTTGTTTATCATTTCTAGTTGAGGGTATTTTTGTCATTTTTGGGGTTATTTGAATTTATTAGAATTTATTTGAATTTATGGGAATTTTTAGGAATTATTTTGGAATTGTTTGAATGAAGGTTGACTAGGTTGACTTTGACTAGCAATGACCTTGGTAGACTAACCTAGGAGCTAACCCTAGTTGAGTTTGGACTTGGTTAGGTCATGCAACCCTAGTTAGACTAGGGACAACCTATGGTTTAGTCATTTGACTCAAGTTAGAATAGTTATGACACAAGCCATGACTTATGGTTGAACCATTAATCAAGAACTTAGCCATAGAAGCCCAAAGCCCATTAGCTAATGCCAAAACCTAACCCTAACATTACTTGGCCAGCCACCACACCCACATTGGGAATCCCCCTATAAATATTCTCCTCCATTTAGGGCTAGCCTCTTTAGGAAAGAACAAGTTTAGAAAGAGGTATTTTTCCAACTTCATAAATCCCTAGAAAATCTATTTTAACTCCTTTTTAATCCAAACAAATTGCAATAGGTTCTAATTAATGTTTTCTTGCTGTTGGAACTTGTTAATCTCAGTTTCCTATCAATTTGAAGGAGTTTGGTGGCTTTTGGGGATCCTCATTGAAGGAGCTTTTGTGTTGAAGAACACACATAGGTATTTTCCAATCCACCCATTAAAATTAGGTTTTAATTGCATGAATACCTAGCCCTAAGTGTCCTGGTCCTGTAGGAATAGGGTTTGTGGATTTTTGTGTCCTGTACGTGTCCGTATCGGACACGTATCAGTGATGTATGCAAGTGTTTGACGAAATGCCCCAATGGGCATTTTGATTTGTTTTTGTGGAAGTTTTTGAATAGGAAGTGTCGATTTGATGTGGCTTACACGATTCTAGTGCTCTGAGTTTGATTCAGTGTCGAGTCGTTTTGACACATGTGCACACGCGGTTGGACACGCGCGTGCGGCCTGGGCGCATCCCCTGCTACTCGGGGCTCCTGTAGGACACGACACGGGTTCATTCGACACGAAACTTGGTGGACACGAGGGGGCATGCACTGACATCATGCCCCCAAAGTTTCATTGGGTCTTGTGTAGTGGTTAGGGAGAAATTCGTTGTGCACTAGAGTTGCACTGTCTGCGCACAGGCTGTTTTTGAGCACTGATACTGCTCGTTTAATCGGACACGCGACACCGTGGACACATTGCAGGCATTTGGACACGTGCACCTAGACCTAACCTAGGTGTGGACGCGATCACGAGTCCTAGTTTATGTCGTGTCGTGTCCACGAGTGAGGTGAATACGTGCACGACACTGTGTTTTATTGTGTCTGTGTGTGCACTGTTTTAGGTTCTGTTGTTGTGGACACGTCTGTGTCGTGATGTTTGGGACATGTCACGACCCGCACCCGCTTTTCGGATATGAGACGTGTCCAAGCCAGCCTACGCCGCAGAGTCGGCGGTAGAACGCTGTCAAGCCCGCAAGAAATAAATGCTCAAGAAATAACATTTGATGCTCATTCACAATTCTACATTTATTACAAAATTTACAACATTTAAAATTAAAGAAAATACAAGATTTTACAACTAATGAAATTGATACAATTGCTTTCTATTTCTAGGTTGTCCTCAGCATACCCAAGTCTTTCCAGTGCTAAGAGCGATCGCGGCTAAACCTGAAAAATGTTGGTTATCCAGTCAGGATTGGAACAAGTACACAAACCGACGACAATGCGAAAACACAATAGAATTAACAAGACATAAAAATGACATATGAGATATCAAAACTGGTAAACAACTGATGACATAGCACGATAGAGAAGAAAATAAGGAAAACCTAATAAAAGAAATCTATCTAGGTGGTGTGAAATATCATTTTCGACATGTGAACGGCTAGGGGGTAAATCCGGCACACTGCACGTGTCGTGTGCAGCGGCTATTATTCAAGAATAGACTCATGGGATAGTTCTGGGTAGTTCACATGTTTACTTAGATATTTCCCCTCCCGACTACTCCTTGTGACGAGCGTGTTAACGAGCAGCAAGATATATGCATAGACATGAAATAAAAACACTACTATGAATCGGAAAGCAATCAGAAAGTGCACTTGCCTGAGGTCCTTAGCTGGAGAAACCAATACTATACCACACAATAAGCCACAATCAGTCAACACATGCAGAAGTCTCCGGATGCTGAAATAAACAGTACCAATGTTCTCAGAATAGTCAAATTAGCTAGGATTGTCTATCCTTAAGTCCAATTCTGGACACAGGGGCAAAACACTAATTTCGGGCAAAAACGATGTCCGCCGTTGGACCCGCTTTGCACCAAAAAGCGTGCCAGAGTCAACGGTCTCTAAAGTCGTCAAACTACATGTCTACGGATCTGGTTTTTTGATACGAACCCAACCGTATGTCCAAAGTTGGATTCCGGCAGCCGTGCACAAAATCGCCCGTTGAGTAGGACCATAGGGCCCGCAAAACGGTGATTTTATCAACGGTCTCAGAATCGGACCAAACTTGGCATGCAGGACCAAAAAAATGATACGGTTCTGTTGGCGTAAGTTTCGTCTCGATCTGACGAGCGTGCACAAAGTAATTGAGAAATTTGCAAAGTGCACGATACGGTGAATTTTGACGGATATGCATCAAATTCGTTGCGCACACACGACCAATTTGAATTCCGTCAAAGCCCACACGACCACGAAGCCGTTACGCAGCTTTCGATGCCTACGGTGCGCGACCACGTCGCCCGGTTTGGCGGGACGCACGTCGTGTGGATGAACTTCTATATTTTTGAAAAACAGTTTTCCCTCAAGTTGTCGGCTCGATAACTTTTACATTACAGCAATTAAAGATAAAGTAAAAAAAGGTTTTACTCGTGTATATGTCGTCATTAAGTTCCATGTTGGTAACTTCTCGAGACGGCGCACGGTCTGATGTGAAAATGGCCTCCAAGTTGGAGTTCGAGAGGGGTTTCCTGTCCTGTTTTGGACAGGTTTTCGCTCGACTTTGGGTCGATTTTCTGGGCAACGTAGGTTTCCTAAAATCAGACTAATTGCTAGGAATCGAAGGTGGATAGGTTGGGAATGTACCTGTGTAGTTGGTTCGACGAACGATCGAGAGTCGTGGACGAACTTCCGTCACGAAGTTGCCCTCGAAGAGCCGGTCTGCTGTTGCTTGGACGGCTCGTTGTGCAGCTCCGGCGCGCGTCGGCCAGTGCTGCGACTCCGGCCGACCTTCGGTGGCGGCGCGCGCGCAGGGGAGGTCGCCCATGGGTGTGGTGGCGCACGTAGGTATTAGGGTTTTAGTGTTTTCCTTTCGATTATAAAGGTCTATCGCGTCGAACAGTCGGGGGATTAGCGGTTGCTTTGTTCATTAAGGGCTCGGGTTCACGGCTGGGGAGTTGGGCTGGATTCACGGGCTGGGGTTTCCTCTTTCTATTTTCTTTTACCATTTATCACAAATCGTTCTGTTAATACACTGAGCATACATGTTATGTTGTAGCCCTGAAGGTTGAACTAATATATAATCCATCTGGCTTTTGGAACAACTTTGCTGAACTCAAGAATTATCATAACAACTCAATTGTTGAGCACCAATACTAAAATAGGCCAAGACAAACAAGTAATTAGCCTGAAGATGAGTGAAAGGAAGTTAAAAAGAAAGGAATAATCCTTTGGTTTTGTCTATGTATGTAGTTAGTCTACCACTTAAACTCCACAGCAGCTACTTCATATATAATTACTTATGTACAAATATACGTATATATATATACATATATATACACACATTTTCTAAATTTACATGTTATATACATATATATATATTTATTTATATGTAAAAATCATTTGCTTACCATATTTACAGTATTTGTAAATACCTATGTCCTATACCTACATGCCATATATCAATCTTAGCTACAACATACAATTTATATATGCATACACATATCCACATATATAATATCTATTTATATATACAATACACACATATATTTATTCTTTTGATAAAGAATAAATTAATAATAACTAATACAATAAATAATTTACTCTCATTAACCATAATAATAATATTATTAATAATAATAATTCCACTAGTAATTAAAATAATTCAATAGTAGCTCCTGGATGGGCATATCATATACTCCCATTACTGGGCCCCAGAAAATCGTATAAATATTCTAAAACGCTATTTAATATTAATAATGCCTATAATTTACATATAATAATTATTTAGAAAAATAATGGCCAATCCTAAATATATACAAAATACTTGCATTTACTAAACATGTTTACAAGGTCGTGTTTGGTCCCACTACATGCTTACATGGGCTTGGATTTGACTTGAGCCCAATCTGGTCGGGTTCGGTACAACTGGGTTCCCTAAAACTCAATAATATAATTAAATAATAATTAAAATTTTCTGTACGGTTATGTCGTAACTTGGCCTGGTTTTCCTAGTTAGGACGTCTCTATGGCTCGGTCTTCCCTACTATGGCTAATACACTAGTCAAGGCACACTACTGCATTACTCGTGCCATGATTCCTAGCCGTCTTGTACTCCAATTCATAACCATGGCTAAAACCATCTACCATAATAATTAACTAAATAATTATTTATAAAATCTAAAATCACCTAATAAAATAAATAAAATAAAAATAAAAATATTTCAAAATTTTTGGGAAAGGGAGCTACAAATCTACCCACCTTAAAAATAATTTTGTCCTCGAAATTCTAACTCATAAACATGCCAAACATTCAAACATAAAAATTAAAAGAATAAATCCACTATTACCACAATATCCTCGAATTTTAATTTCTCAAAACTATTTATATCCACCTCCTAGCCATTTCGTAACTACGAATCCTTGAGGACTTCTACCCACCTTTGGTCATACTACTCCTCCCAACTAAAATCTATAATCTTAGTTGCTAACAATCCTACCAACAGATATCTACTGCATGTGGCGTCTACAATCCTCTCTTATCTATCCAGTAATCCAAAATTTAACAGGCAACAAATTTACACAAGTAGCTAAGTAATATTGGTAAACTTTAGTAAGCACGACTATTCGTCGCTCTGAAGTAGGGAGGACAGGAAGATAAGGCAGAATAATCGGGGGCAACTGTAAAGTTTCAAGAGAAGTGGAGGGTATCCAATGTTACAGATAGAAAGAAAGTTTATGAACCACTGCCTTATCTGCTAGATTGGGCCACTCTAGTCCAATCACTTGCTACATCGAAGAACCCTTCGTTTCCTAGAGTGGTTTGCAATCCGTGCAATATGGAAGTCTCGTTCTCGAAATTCTAATTCAAACAAGGTTCCATAACGGAACAAAATTTGAGAAATCAAGATTGTGGTCTTACTGGGTTCTCTATTTGGACATCAGTCGTTGGTTGGATGAACATTGGGTTTCAATCTATATGGACTAGACAAGATTCCAAGATAAAACTATGTCTACCAGGTTAGAGTAACTTAGAATAGGCTTCTATCCAAGGGTTAAGCTAGTTGCTCGTCAGGTTGGTTAGCTAGGTTCATAAAGCCCAAAATACGCCTTCCGTGACCTTTGTGTTTAAGTAGCACATGAGGTCTCAATTGGGTGGCATACTAGTGGCATGTGTGTAGTGGGCTTCGAGTAGGTCACAACCGTATATTGGGTCGTAGGAATTGAGTCGAAGTTAAGACTCTAATGGAAGTCGGAAAGTATAACGGGTAGGCACTATGGTATGGGTTATAACTAGTCCCTTTAATCTGAAAGTTGTAGCACAAAAATAGAGTACAAGGGGACGGGTTTGAGTGGGACATGATATACCTGGATGAAGGTGGACTCGTCTAGATCTTGCATGTAAATCTGTTGGAAGGTAACAACTGGTCTTGTGCTCCGAATATTAATGACACGGCCGGGGGCACAAAATGATCTAAATGGAAAGTGGGAGTCCATGGGGCTCTAATCATCATCCTAGTGGAAAATTATTCTAATCAATCGGTAATCTTCGTATATACCAAAATTTTAGAAGGCTTACAGTCTACCCACCTTAGAGGCTAGGATATGGTGGCAAGGTTCCTGTCACAGGGCTGGCCGATGGTAGCTATACTTGCATATACAACTATCATAGCCATGGGGATACTCTATACCTATCTATCAATTATGAGCTTTCATCTTTCCAATCAGTGAAAGACAAAAACGATAAAGCGTTCAAGAATGTTGTCACTGAACACAATTACATGATTCAAAGGCGAATGTATAATTCAAGAAAAATTATCAAAGCAGTCATGAATGAGATCCTAGAGGCATCTACATCTCAATCTACGTAGGGTATTTAGAAGAAAAGCGAACCAAATGCATCATGGTTGATCAGACCGTAATACAATGATTCTGATTAGACGATATGTTAGCGGGCGTCCCCAATAAACACATGTCTCGGATCAAGCTCGATAAAAGGGCAAGCTTGCAAAACTAGGCCGTAATAGCAGTGTTGGTCAAGATAGTCAAAATACAAGTACGCGAGATTTTTGAAAGAAGGCACTAGTAAATCGAATTTTGTGAGGATCAAAACCTTACCTGGTGTTCTTGCTTATACAGTCATCCTATTATCCACTATCCATAAGGCCTTGGTCGACTAATGAGTTACGGAACTCTAAATTCTATATTCTAGGTAAATCCTTGGTTCCGTGATTCAGATATGATAGGCTATCAGACACTCTACCTATATTGACATAAGGGTATCTAAGATCTAAAGAAGTCAACGAGAACATAGTTTCTGCAATGTTCCATAGACTATAATTCTTCGGGTTGATTTCAATTATGTGGGTTGTGCCTAGCCAGTGCGCCGCTGGCTGCAGTAAACCCACATTCTCCACTCTCAAATAATTGACGACAGTGCGCTGCTGTCTAACCATCGCAGTCGTTAAATTACTCTAACTATATTCCTAAGGACTTCAAGGAGTTGCCAGAGTTTCAAACTAGTTGACTATGATGGAAAGTGTAACATCTGCCTATAAGTCTCAATCCTTATGGTAAAAGGCTGGTCGAAAGGTAATATCTGAAGACAAATAAAATAAGAACATCCTAATCTTGATTTCATAAATATTTCAAATGGTTGAGGGGAAAACTTTGAACCAATCCTACATCTAGATTTGTATATGAAAAGCAGAATCAGAAATTATAAACCAGTTACTTACAGCAAAATAGAATTTAAAACAGGCAATTCTAACTGATGATAAAAATTATATCTACAAAGAGCAAAAGAAAACTGAACAAGTTATCAAGATTATAGCCTTAATTCTAGGGAAAGCCTAACTAGCCAAGTGAGTAGTATACCCACGTTGGATCATGTCGTCATATCAAGGGTAATAGTGTTTCTGTAGAGGTTTGGCAAGTCATCTGAATTCAATAATTCTTAAATAGCATGGCCTATCTAACAACCTTAACTACCCAATCGGTCAATTTGAACAAGGGACTCCTAGTCCTAGTTATTATCTTAAATCATTTTAATCCTAGTTGTGAATGAGCATTTCCTGGGCGCAGGCTCGCAGCAGTACGACTAATATGGTACTACCGCGAGTTCGCAATATTTTATGAAAAATGACCTGCATGGGCCACCACAAAAACTTGTTACGACCCGTACCCGCTTTTCGGATACGAGACGTGTCCAAGCCAGCCTACGCCGCAGAGTCGACGGTAGAACGCTGTCAAGCCCGCAAAAAATAAATGCTCAAGAAATAACATTTGATGCTCATTCACAATTCTACATTTATTACAAAATTTACAACATTTAAAATTAAAAAAATACAAGATTTTACAACTAATGAAATTGATACAATTGCTTTCTATTTCTAGGTTGTCCTCAGCATACCCAAGTCTTCCCAGTGTTAAGAGTGATCGCAGCTAAACCTGAAAAATGTTGGTTATCCAGTCAGGATTGGAACAAGTACACAAACCGACTAAAATGCAAAAACACAATAGAATTAACAAGACATGAAAATAACATATGAGATATCAAAACTGGTAAATAACTGATGACATAGCACGATAGAGAAGAAAATAAGGAAAAACTAATAAAAGACATCTATCTAGGTGGTGTGAAATATCATTTTCGACATGTGAACGGCTAGGGGGTAAATCCGGCACACTGCACGTGTCGTGTGCAGCGGCTATTATTCAAGAATAGACTCATGGGATAGTTCTGGGTAGTTTACATGTTTACTTAGATATTTCCCCTTCCGACTACTCCGTGTGACAAGCGTGTCAAGAAGCAGCAAGATATATGTGTAGACATGAAATAAAAATACTACTATGAATCGGAAAGCAATCAGAAAATGCACTTGTCTGAGGTCCTTAGCTGGAGAAACCAATACTATACCACACAATAAGCCATAATCAGTCAACACATGCAGAAGTCTCCGGATGCTGAAATAAATAGTACTAATGTTCTCAGAATAGTCAAATTAGCTAGGATTGTCTGTCCTTAAGCCCAATTCTGGACACAGAGGAAAAACGGTAATTTCGGACAAAAACGATGTCCGCCGTTGGACCTGCTTTGCACTGAAAAATGTGCCAGAGTCAACGATCTCTAAAGTTGTCAAACTACATGTCTACGGATCTGGTTTTTGATACGAACCCAACCGTATGTCCAGAGTTGGATTCCGGCGGCCGTGCACAAAATCGCCTGTTGAGTGGGACCATGGGGCCCACAAAATGGTGATTTTATCAACGGTCTCAGAATCGGACCAAACTTGGCATGCAGGACCAAAAAAATGATACGGTTATGTTGGCACAAGTTTCGTCTCGATCTGACGAGCGTGCACAAAGTAATTGAGAAATTTACAAAGTGCACGATACGGTGAATTTCGACGGATACGTATCAAATTCGTCGCGCACACACGACCAATTTGAATTCCGTCAAAGCCCACACGACCACGAAGCCGTTACGTAGCTTTCGATGCCTACGGTGCGCGACCACAT
>JANAVB010008398.1:9116320-9186866 GCA_029216955.1 Iris pallida
TGGGCGCTGTTACGTACTCGTACCCTCACGGCGGGTGCGGGTCGTAACACGTTTTTAGTGGTGGCCCATGCAGGTCGAGTTTGTGTAGTGGTATTCGAACTAGAATATCACTACAGCCTACAGTAGGATTAGGATATATTTTTTTGAAGGTACTCAATCACAGTTAGGATTCCTTGAGAGATTCCTGTGACGACCCCTGAGAATCTTATTTAAACTTCAATTTGAATCATTTCCCTTGTTTCGTTGCTCTCACTCCTTGATTACTGAATTTGATTTTGTTGGATCGTTGTTGATTTTGATTTTTTTATCGAGATGAATTTTAAGGCCTGAGTTACGATATTTTTCTGATAACATATGTTGACGGGAATACAGGGATGGTAAAACGTCTACTTGATTATGGAATTTATAGTTTATCGCAGCCATATTAGCTGGCGTGGCGGAAACATAGAGACCTGACTTCGGATGTACGTATCTTGGTTATAAGATTTAGAATTTCTCGCAGCTATACTAGTCGGCATAGCGAGATTTCCAGACGACATGATTGTAGAGGTGCATACCCAGTTATGGAATCTATCGCTTATCGCAGCCTTGCTTACTGGCATGGCGAGGACTCTGAGTAACATGATTTTGGATAGACGCATATGATTATCAGATTATATCTTGAGAAGGTTTTTAAATATATCATCTCTATCGTACCATTCTGTTGTTATAAATTGTACCCCATCATCAAATAACTTAGGAGTAGGAGTATGAGTAGGAGTGGCTTAGCTGTTATTATAAATCTAGTGTAACTTCTTGCTATAAATTTCTTCTTAATACAATGAATCGATGATTTTTGCTAGACCTTAACTTGGATTTGATATTATAACTCTGGTTTTAAAATGGTTCCTTCTTTTAAACAGATAAGCAGAACAGATTTTATTATTATTTTCTTCTTGCCATTAATTCTTGTATTACCTTAAATATATATATATATATATATATATATATATATATATATATATATATATATATATATATATATATATATATAGTGGACACAGATGCTTGCCTGACACGTATGCATGCTACACTTGATCACCAACCTATCTAAATGCATATTAATATGTTGATGTTAATTTCTCAAAATTCTAATAATTTTAATATAGGACAGTTTCAGTGACTAGTTCTCCGTTTCCCAGATTAATTTCGTAAACAAAATTTAAATTTCATGTTATTAGTTGTTGTTTACATTACTGCACATGTATGTTACATGCAGGGTTTCAAGTCTTAAAGAAAATTTGTTGAGATTGGTTGAGTTTTGTGTTGAATTTGTCAAACCTGAGACTGTGTACATATTAAACCTTTAACCCTGGATTCTAAGTGTTTAGTTCAGTTTGAAGTTTTAAATTGTAATGTTTTGAGCCGTATACATTGTTGTGTGTAGGTATATAAGTTAGGTTTCATACTCTTACATGTTAGGTTGTGGTTGTGGTAAACATTGAGTTGGTTTTGATGTTCGAATTTCTCCAAAATTTTGAAAACTGAATACATGTTAATATTTTTACATTGCTTTCAAATGTGTAGTTCAATTTCAGATCTAATATGTAATGTTGAACTAAACTGAAAGATCGAACCCTTTATTTCATGTTTTAACCCATGTACACTTGACACTCTACACTAATGTTCACAACTGCAATAAAAACCTAACCCTTCATCTCTATGTTATGTTCATATAGCTATATAGATATATATAGTTCTGTAAACATTTATAATGTATGTAGATGCATAATTAAATCTCTACCTCTCTATACATATAAATATACATATATATATATATGGTTAGCCATGCATATTATGAGTAAATAGCTTGTGCCTTGTAGATTGCTTAACCAATATGCCATGAATAGTGTAACTTGATAGCTATAGTTGAGACACAGATCCTCTTATACACTTTCATGTATATTTCACACAAACCACATAACCCTTACATAATGCTAGCCTTTCCCTCTCTAATACACCCTCTATATATATATATCGTGATTGGATTTCAATGCTATTGACTTTCATTCCTTAAACTTTTGATCTTGATTTTAAATAGTACCCCTTTATATTTTTTATTTTTGATAATTACCAGTTTTCAGATAGGATGGTAGACTGCCGTACAGCCTTGATGATTGTTGTTTTTTTATCCTTTCCAGTATGGCACCCATGACCCGAGCCCGTCGCCTGAGAGTAGCTGCAGCTACTGAGAGTGTACTTCCACCTCCTACTGTTCAGGAGGTAGTGATCCCTCTATCTGATTAAGGGGTGGTGGCACCTCCTGCCATTGAGGAGATGGTGGTAGCCTCTCCAGAGAGTCTTCCTTCATCTCCTGTCGTTCAGGAGGGAGCTGCGAATTTGCCTTAGACCGAGAGCCTTTCCCTACCCCTTGTACTCCATACTGTACCACCCGGAGGTTTGTTACTTGACGCAGCCCAGGTGTTTGGATATTTCCAAGAAAGGTTGATGGAGTCACAGAGAGTTCATGATGAGGCCATGAGGGAACAAATCCAGAGGTTGCTACGTCTGCGGGACTCTGTGCTTCCAGGAGGAGAGCCTAGCTCCAAGAGGGCGAGGAGCAGTACCCAGTCCTACCCAGAGTTTGAGAAGTACCCATATATCCAGCATATATCATCATACCCAGCCCAGTCTCCTGTCCAGCAGAGGCCAGCTGAGCCAGAGCCTATCTGTGCCTACTGTAAGAAGTCTGGGCACAAGTGGAACTCCTGTAGAAAGAGACTAGGTTTGTGCCTATTCTGTGGGTCAGCTGCGTACTGGATGCAGCATTGTCCTGATATACCTGGCCCAACCAGGCCCCTGCTTCCAGAAGGGAGTTCTAGTTCTCAGACCTAGCTGGAGGTGAGTTTTGACCTAACCTTAGTATCCCTTTTTGTGAATATTTGATGCATCCCTTGCTTGTATGTTTTGATACCTTGTGATTGCCTAGTACTGTAGCATGGTTGGTATAACTAGATGAGACCCCAGACTGATATTACATGTCATGACCCCATAGGTTACACTTTCCAACTGTATGATTTAAATAGGTTCTGAGACTATGATTGCTGGGGGCTTAACCTAGAAGGGGTGCGATCATCTTAATTTCGAGGACAAAATTTTTATAAGGTGGGTAGGATTGTAACACCCAGTTTTCCAGAAGAGGGTAATTTTAAAATTTTGTAATTTTAGTCTTTTAATAATGATATTTAAATCATGATATAATTTTTGGTAATTTTTAATCATTTAAAACTATTTTAAATCATGACTTATGATTTTGGTATTTTGATAGTGTAACCTTGGAGACTGGTTGACCTAGAGCCTAGCCTTGTGATTAGGATATTTTGTTTATCATTTCTAGTTGAGGGTATTTTTGTCATTTTTGGGGTTATTTGAATTTATTAGAATTTATTTGAATTTATGGGAATTTTTAGGAATTATTTTGGAATTATTTGAATGAAGGTTGACTAGGTTGACTTTGACTAGCGATGACCTTGGTAGACTAACCTAGGAGCTAACCCTAGTTGAGTTTGGACTTGGTTAGGTCATGCAACCCTAGTTAGACTAGGGACAACCTATGGTTTAGTCATTAGACTCAAGTTAGAATAGTTATGACACAAGCCATGACTTATGGTTGAACCATTAATCAATAACTTAGCCATAGAAGCCCAAAGCCCATTAGCTAATGCCAAACCCTAACCCTAACATTACTTGGCCAGCCACCACACCCACATTGGGAATCCCCCCTATAAATATTCTCCTCCATTTAGGGCTAGCCTCTTTAGGAAAGAACAAGTTTAGAAAGAGGTATTTTCCCAACTTTATAAATCCCTAGAAAATCTATTTTAACTCCTTTTTAATCCAAACAAATTGCAGTAGGTTCTAATTAATGTTTTCTTGCTGTTGGAACTTGTTAATCTCAGTTTCCTATCAATTTGAAGGAGTTTGGTGGCTTTTGGGGATCCTCATTGAAGGAGCTTTTGTGTTAAAGAACACACATAGGTATTTTCCAATCCACCCATTAAAATTAGGTTTTAATTGCATGAATACGTTGCCCTAAGTGTCCTGGTCCTGTAGGAATAGGGTTTGTGGATTTTCGTGTCCTGTACGTGTCCGTATCGGACACGTATCAGTGATGTGTGCAAGTGTTTGATGAAATGCCCCAATGGACATTTCGATTTGTTTTGTGGAAGTTTTTGAATAGGAAGTGTCGATTTGATGTGGCTTACACAATTCTAGTGCTCTGAGTTTGATTCAGTGTCGTGTCGAGTCATTTTGACACATGTGCACATGCGGTTGGACACGCGCGTGCGGCCTGGGCGCATTTCCTGCTACTCGGGGCTCCTGTAGGACACGACACGGGTTCATCCGACACGAAACTTGGTGGACACGAGGCGACATGCACTGACATCATGCCTCCAAAGTTTCATTTGGTCTCGTGTAGTGGTTAGGGAGAAATTCGTTGTGCAATGGAGTTGCACTGTCTGCGCACAGGCTGTTTTTGAGTACTGATACGGCTCGTTTAATCGGACACGCGACACCGTGGACACATTACAGGCATTTAAACACGTGCAGCTAGACCTAACCTAGGTGTGGACGCGATCACGAGTCCTAGTTTGTGTCGTGTCCACGAGTGAGGTGAACACGTGCACGACACTGTGTTCTGTTGTGTCTGTGTGTGCACTGTTTTAGGTTCTGTTGTTGTGGACACGTCTGTGTCGTGATGTTTGGGACACGAACAACATGTTGGACACGAGCATATTATTATCTACAGTTACCAACCATTGATAGCTTATTTTAGTTTGATTTTATTCATCATTTTTCCAAATCCCCCAATTCCTGATACATGCCATTCCCAGTTTTCTTTCCAGTTTTTGAATTGGTTTTAGCATTCATTTTGATTAGTTAAAAATTATTAATTACATGGTATAAAACCCTAATGCTATTCTCCTACTTATAATCTAACTATGTGTCAAGTTTGAATTAATATGGATATGTTTTGGGTTTTGAAATGTGGGTCCATTCCTACATGTTCTATGAACTGTCATGAATTGATTTCCTTTTTTTTTCCTTTCTAACTGAGATTATGTGAAATGGTATATGTTGAAACTTGAGTTTGTTATGGTCGAACTGAATTAGACTCCTTCCAATTTTAATTCTGAAAACTGAGATGGGGTTGGTGAATTGGGAGTTGGTTTGGGATTTCTTTCGATTTCAGGAAGAACTGAACTGTCATGAGTTGAATTAGATTCCTGAGATTCATTCATTCTTTATAAACTGCAATAGATGTTACTCATATGAGGTTAACTGTTGATAGCAAATCTGAGAACTTATTTTATACCTTCTTCACTGTTTTCAAGATCACAAGAACACACATACAGCTCACATATACCCTGAGACACCCACACATGTCCACACTTTGTTTTCCAAATTCCCTATGACTGAACACTCTTCACTAAACCTATGTTCTCCTCTCACACACACACAAATCCTGATACACACACCCACACCCTATGTTTCCTGTCACACAGGAACAGTTCCCCTCTCTCACTCACAGTTCACTCATGTTCACACACTCTTCACACACTCTCTATTTTCTATCCCTCTCTGTTATATATAGATGTATGTGTCTAAGGGATATTGGATGTATAATGTATTGTATACATATGTAAAATGTGTATATATATATATATATATAATATAAGTTTGTGTAATACATATGTATCTAGTATAGATACATGCAATGGATGAATAGATTATATTAAGTATATATATATATAAGTATCATATATATATAACTTGTGTGTAAAAAAAAAAAAAAAAAAAAAAAAATATATATATATATATATATATATATATATATATATATATATATATATATATGTGTGTGTGTGTGTGTGTGTGTGTGTTATGTTTTAGATTATATAAATATATCAATAAGGGTATTGTTTTAGATATAGATTTTGACTTGTGTATGTGTTATGAGTTGGCCTATAGGCATGATATAGCCTATGGCATATATGTGTGTCTGCTTGACTAGTGAGCCTAGATTGGGCTTGTATAGCTTTGTTAGACCTAGAATAGACTTGTTTAGACTAGTTTGGGCTAGTTAGACCTAGTTTGACCATAGTTGACCTAGTTTGACTTCTATGGTTGACCAGAGTTGACTTTGGCCTAGATTGACCTAGATTCATGTAGAATGCATTGTAGTGCTTCATTTTACCATTCTGGACTTGTTGTGACTTGTGCTGTTCTAAATAGGAGCCAGATACCACCCCTCGGACAGTACTTTTTAGTTGGACACTCAGATACCAGGCGAGTACGTTCTCTGATCATTTCATATCCTGCTTAGAATTATTTTCCTGCATTAAATTACTTTACTTGATACTGTCATGTTGGTCACACGGATTAGTACTATATGGATCCCTTCTTGAGATGTTATCCCTTCAAGGAGCATCGGGTACTACATGTTCTGTGCGTTTCACTTACATGGCGTATCACTATGCTTCATTGGTTCATTGATCACTTGTGACATATACTCTTATGATCACAGAGTCTTCCTTGAATCCTTATTCCATTTATTGGGTTTCCCAGAATCTCCATTTATGGGACTACTATGTACCACCCTTCGGGGGCCGTTACATAGAATCATAACATAACCTGGTTGGATCCTTGTGTATTGATTGGGGGTACGGGGGAGTAGAAGTAGACATATGAATAATATCCAAGTAATATCTCATCAGAATCATTCCATAGTGTAGCATCAGAATTATCCTATGCCATTTACATGTCTATATTATACTCTGACTCACTAGCCACTGTTAGTTTTTACTTATAGTAGATATTTCTATTACAGTTCTCTCTCTCCGTTTACATACTGTATTTCTTCAGTACCTGTATCTTACTTTACTGCATGATTATATTTTCTAACCTGCTATGAACTGTTGAGATGTATTGTGCTCGCTCCTGTCCTGACTGAACCTGTTGAAAATATTACAGAGGACGAGGAGGAGGCCTGTGAGGATACCTTCTACGGGACAGCTCTAGCTGACGACCTTACCCTACTGTCTAGACTAGCTTAGTTAGGCTTATCTTACTTATGTTGTCTTGAGACTAGTAGTTAGACTTTATTTCTGTCTTTGAGATTTGGGTTGTATATATTCTTTCATATTCAGTAGCTGAGACCTTGTACTCTGGATATCTGCTGAGATGTTATCTTAGACTATTTGATCATCTGTATTTTTCTTGAGTTCTTTATCATATCGTGCTTCTTCTTCCTTAGTTGTGATTGAGTTTACTTTCTGCTATGTCACCCCCACTCGGGGAGTATAAACTGTTTAGCCTTATACTGTTAGATGCATTGAGACCTAGGACAGCGTTCTACCGCCGATACTGCGGCGTAGGCTGGGCGCTGTTACGTACTCGTACCCTCACGGTGGGTGCGGGTCGTGACACGTTTATACGATTAATAGAATGTCGGAGTGGGTAGGGTTCCAAAACTATGTGGCGATTACCTCGTAGTCGAATTGGGTATTCCTATATATAATAGGAATATCTCAGTGGAGCTAAATTGGATATTTCTATATATAATAGGAATACAACACTGGTTTGGATTGAATATTCCTACATATAATATGAATACCACAATGGTTCAGATTAGTTCTATGTTTGAGACTATATATATATATATTAGGTGTTTTATAACCCTACAATATATCTCAAAACTTTACAAAAGGGGGAAAGAGTGCTTTAAAACTATTGAAGAGAGAAAGGCGGCACAAGTCACCAAAGTTGATCAATTCCAACCGAACCAAATCTATGCACACAATAGGTACGCTGTCTTTGTGAGCGTGTTTCCATACTTTTTATTGATCCTTTTGAGGCGAAACCAATTCTAACGCGTACCCCTACGTGTCCTCTTCCACCTCCAAGAAACGCGACACATGCACTCGCACCGTTTGTCCGTGGCGCTAGTTGCACGAATCTTGGTCCAAACTGAACCTATTTCAGTGCACGATTGATTCTGGCTACTTGTTGAGCCTTTTGACCTCAAATAAAATATTGATAACGATAATAACATCTTATTTTATCATCCTAATATGCTCATTTGTGATCTCGTTAAATTTTTCATATTTTTGTACATCCGTTTCCGTCGTACAAATTATCGAATATAGGAATCCATCGAATCTAATGTTGTTTTCGAACTCGAAAATTCGTAGTAATTTTGTATGGTGGTTATCATGTGTCCTTAGTTGAAAAATCATGTTTTTAATTATTTTTCTAATTATTTTAGAATTAATATTTATTAAAAATCTATTTGCTTTTGGGTCCAATCAACTCGACAAGTTGGCTAATGGTGCTACTAGTTTGATATAGTAATTTGAAACTTATTTTATTCTAAATAATATAGTCTAGAGCTGTTTATAAATACTATTAATAAATATTAAAAATTAATTATTATAGGTTTATTTTTTTAGAAATAATATTTTTTCATGGTGACTTGATACTACATATAGTAGAAATGACTATATATATGGTTATGTACTAGTTTGGTTAGAATATGTCGAGTAGAGACTATATAAGGTAAAGTCATATATATGGTGTGTGTTATGATATCGAGATTTCACTGATTGATAGTTTTATTATTTATTAGGGATTCGTGACGTTGTGACCGAAGATACCGGAGTTGGACCTTTGTACGCACATTTGGGGACTACAGGCAAGTGTACCTTGCTAATATTTCAGTTCATTGTCTTTTCCTTATTTTTTTTGTTTCTTGTTATATATACTGTGACGTAGGATTGGTTGATACTTAGCGTCTGTGTTATATTCGGGTGGCCAATGATATCCTTTAGTCATCGAGTATTGACACTATGCATTGCGTATATTTTACTCGTATTTTTTGACATGATAGACTACAGGACACTGACACGGTTCATGATATAGAATCATACATAAGTATTCGTGGTTTGGACTATGTGATAGGATACTAGATTGATACTTGTACTTGAGACTTGTGAGACTTGACTCGACTCGGCTTACCAGTACTAGACATAGGGTGGGAAGAACATTACCAATATATCATATTATTTTATTGCTTAACCTCATTACATATTTGGGACTTGGTTGTTATACTATTGCTTGTCATTGTCTTTGTAGTAGAGCACTAGTATTGTTTTATTGCTTGCGCATGGTACCACGACACTGGGCCTTGGGTGTTTGCCTACTGAGGAGCTTGTGAGACTTAGTGGCCAGAACCTGATATTAGGAACATGTTCTCACGTGCATATCACTTAGACAGTTATGGTAGTTACCCTTTCTAGCAGTTGCATTTCTTTTACTATTATATTGGCATGTTGTTTTCTTGTACCTTGCTATGTCCCCTGAGGACCTGATCCTTTTCCAGGTATAGACGAGAGGGTTTACCTGGAGGTTTATGGTTCTGGAGCTGAGACTGGAGATGTACCCTTGCAGGAGGACGAGATAATTTTGGAGGACTTTTCTTAATTCATGTAGTTTCTCTTTAGTGACATTATTATTTCTATATTTAGTTCAGCAGACTGTTAGTTGGTTCTTATACTTTATTTCTTGCTTTAATGACGGGTTGTCTTTTTTTTGTACATTTATTATCTTTATTTGCTACTGGACATATCTTATTATTGATGTCACGACCCGCACCCAGTGTAGGGGTACGAGAAGTGGGTACGTCCAGCCTATGCCATAGTGTCGATGGTAGAACGCTGTCCTAAGTCACATACATCTAACAATTATAAGGTACCTGTACAGTATATACTCTCCAAACGGAGGACAATACAAAAATGTACAACTCAATCACAGCTAAGGTAGAAGTATGATAAGATAGATAGATATGATATGAAAATCACCAAATAAAATACAACAGGAGAGGAAGTCTAAGTGTCGAAGATAACATCTCCACAAACATCCAGAATAACGACAAGATCCCAAATATATACATAATGTATCCAAATAAGACAAGACAATAAAGTAAGATAACTAGTCTAGCTAACTAGCCTAGACTACTGGAGTAATATCCTCTGCAAGAACTGGGTCCTCCTGGGAGTCCAGCTCGCAGGTGTCATCTAGGTCTGCTTCATAGTACGTAGGACAGAACTCCTCAAAGTCATTTGTAATATTTCAACAGGTCCAGTCAGGACTGGAACTAGCACAATACATCTCATGCAGTTCATATCATGACAGGAAATATAAGCATACTATAGAGTAAGATACATGAAATGCTGAAGAATATAAATGAAGTAAAAGAGATGAATGTAAGGAAATATCTACTATAAGTAAAGAACTATCAGTAGCTAGTGATGTAGAGTACAAGATAGACATATGAACGGCTTGAATTTGCACATGATTACACTAAAGAGTTTGCACATGATTACACTACTTTAGAATTGTTCACATAACCATTTATACTCCTCCGTACCCCAATCAATACACAAAGATCCAGACAAGTTACGTTATTATACATGATTTCATATAGGAGCCCATAAATAGGTGCACATGAAGTATACATGGGGGCTCTGTGAACATGAGAGTACATGAATCACAAGAGTGCACATGAATGATGAAAGCACATGAATACATAATGTACGTGAAAAGCACATGACATAACGTACCCCGATGCTCCCGAGGGGGATAACATCTCATAAAAGGATCCATATAGTACCAATCCGTATTAACAACATGACAGCATCAAGTAAAGTAATTTAGAGCATAAATATAAATCCTAGCAGGTATAAAACGGTCAGAGAATGTACTCGCCTGATATCCTGAGTATCTAATGAGTATAGATGTCCAGACAGAGTTAATGAGTCCTATTTAGAGCAACACAGGTCACAATATGTCCAGAAAGGTAATATTGAACAATACAATGCATTCTATATGATTTCTAGGTCATTCTAGACTAAAGTCAACTCTAGTCAACTACACTAGTCAAATTAGGTCAACTAAGGCAAATCCTAGTCCAACAAGTCTCACTCGGCCTAACCAAGCCTATACTAGCACACGAGCACAAGCACAAGCCAAACCAAGCAATCATACACACAAATATATATACACATATAATATACGTAGACATACATATAGGCTATTGCCTATACTACAAGCAATGTATAATCATATATGCATATATATATATATATATATATATATATATATATATATAGTGAGTGATATATGTATAGTGGATATAGTGTACATGGCAAGGGTGTTGTGAACTGTATCATGAGTGTAAGGGGTTAATCATAGCAAAGGGGGTTTAATGTGTACATAACAATGTGTGTTCAGTCAAGGTGTTCTGCATATAAAAGGGGGTAACATGCATGTGGGGGTCATATATGTTATGCCCCACTCCCGTAGGAGCGATCGTCCTCGCTAAGGCGTGATGCCACATGAGCCTAGATTGTGCTCGTGCAAGGTGGGTTCCATAACGGCCGATTACAGCGGCTGCGACGGGGTTGTCGCACATAAGTCCCAAGCAGAGACATTGAATAATAGCAGCAAAAATTTGAAGCAAAACACAAGTTATTCAAAAGAAGTTCTTTATTGATATTGAAACAAAGGTTACAAAGGGCGCAAGGCTAAGATTACAAGTCACTCAAGCTCACTCTTCTCACATTACAAGTCACTCAGCTCTCTCTCATATCTCAAATACAAGTCTTGAGCCAGCGGATGCTTCGGAAGGCGACGTCCATACATTATGTCCCGTATAAGTCTTGACTCCATGTGGCCACACGCTTCGAATCGCCAAGAAACTCCGTGCCTCGACACATCCAAGCGAGCTCCGTGCCATGAGCTTCTACCTGTGCCTGCACATAAAAACTATGTGGGTGTCAGTACTCAACTGTACTGTTGGAATGAGCTCCTCGCCCACCCATACAAAACTAACACGTTCATTTAGTTTGTGTAACATAGTCCCTTTGTATTATCTTACTAGTCTTGCCTTAGAATCAGTTTTAGGACAGACTCCTTGGCCTATTTCGTGTCTCAAGACCATCCCGTGCTTGCAACAACAATGTCAACCCAACAACGTTAACCTATCAAGTCGTGCTTGCCTTTCGGCCATACTTAGAGACGCAACAACACGATAGTGTCCAATTCCCATGTACCTGTGCTACCTCCTTGAGACAGTACCTAGCCACTTACTGACTTAACCGTATCATCGCCTCGCGGCCCTTGCTACTTTGATCACCAACTGACCCAAATCAAGACTTTTGAACTTAGTGTCGCTTAACCAACTTTGCCTTGCGGCGATTTCTGACTTAAACTCAAACGACTCAAACCCAACTTTCCCTATGGCCCTTCTCGACTTTACTCGTAACATCTCAAGTCTAACTCATGCAACTCTATGCCAACAACTTAACACTCGATGCCACATCTCGTGCCGAAGCATGTCGCCTTCGTTGTAGCCAAATCTTAGGCCCAGACAATGTGTTCTAACTGTGTATACCATCAACTTGACTCAATCCAAAGGTACATCTGCGGATTACCGCCATGTCGACCCATCTATATGAAAGGTTACTAGCATCACAAGCTATCCTGGACATATAGTTTTGTTAATCGGGGTCCTTTCAACGCAAGTAGCTAGCTCCGTTGCAAGTTCCCGCTTAACCTGTGCTAAAACCTTATGCCCGACTATACCCTGTTTTTGCCTAGGACGAGTCGATCCCGTGGCCCCGGGTTGCCGCTCGAGGAACCATCGCCCTTGTCGACAAGTTGTCCATGACCATGCAAGACTCGACTCAAACTGACGTCTCACACAATCATCCATCTTTCAGTGTTACCATCTCTTTCAAAACCAAGTTCAAGACTTCTATCCTTGAGACCCCTCGACGACCCATGGTCGCGAGCATTCTTCCTTGTTGTCCTATCATTTTACTCAACTCAGGAATGCCTATTAATGGCCCTTTTTCTAAACTCCATTTGAATCAACCGTGGTTCGTGCCCTAAACACTAAGTCCGTGACATCGTGCTTTAAGCCAACTTGTGTTCGGTGCAACACTACCGGCCAACTCATACTCCATATGACTAGCTTTGAGACCGTAGGACTTCATGGCTATACCCAGACGTAGAACTCGTGGGACCGTGCTTGCTACTACTCCGATAGCCTAACATAACTTGCCTAACTTAACTTTGCAACAACTTGACGAACAAAGGTTGTGTCAAGCTTTGCCTTGATGGAACGTACCGTACACGTGTCCGGATTGAACAAACAAGTTATTTGGTTGCCTAGACTTATGCCACAAGCTATGTAATACAGCTTAACCAATGGGGCGGGCAAAGGCTATGCCAAGCCTTGGACAATGGATCGTGCATGCTTTATCAAGCATTCATACGGGCGGCGCCTATGACTTAGGCAACGTTCATAACTTTGCCTACTCAACCAACTTTCCTTCTTCCAAGCCACAGGATGAAGGATCGAGTGTCATTTTCAAAGCACGCCGTGTACCAACTCTAAACCGACCGTAGGACCTTTTTCCATGTTCTAACTCAATCAACCCAACTTGGGATTATTCCCTTAGCTATATGGATTCGTCTCTTTTATTATCAAACCAACTTGTGCAAGTTGAAAACATATAATTTATTATGTAAAGGCTAAGATGAGGCAAGTTCACCAAAACTACCCCACCTGAGCAAGAAGTTGCCTCGACCGAGCGGGCCTTCGAGTCGCCGTTGCATGGCTATGTCCGAACGCCGTTGGCGTTTCGATTCCTTCGATTGACTGAGCGGGACGGGACACTACATCATACACCACTCAAAAAAAGTTTCATCCTCGAAACTAACTGAGTACTTAATTACTCATTGACTTATCACTTTGTTCTACATTCAAGGACTCTCGCACACTTACTCCTATGCGTTTCTTTAACTCGAGCCACGCTCGTGCTATGGTTATCTTTTTTCTCGAACAACTATATCTCAACTTAGGTAACTTACTCTCGTCATGCACACGGACAACTCAGTTCTAGGTAAACCATTCGATCAACCAATATTCAAGTTTGTCTCAATCTAATGATCGCACTACCACCAATCTTTTCCTTGAAATACGACTTCAAAATCCTTGACCCTTTTCCATTCCTCTAGTCTCACTTGATTCAACGTATCACTTAGTTGGATCGTGCACATATTCTAGGCGTCCCCAAAATACATGTATTTCAGCCAAGCCTCGTGATAGAGAATCCGCCATCAACACTCGAGTCGGATCGTGCACATATTCAAGCGTCCCTGATATATATGCATGTCAACTGAGCCTCGTGAGCGGTGGCTCCACAATTCCTATCTCTTCGTACCGGCACGTCTGCCTAACCGCTAGGCAATGTCTCTAGACTATCTTTTTCAGTCCAAGGTCGATTGTCAGTATTGGAATCATAGTTTCCGAACAACAATATCAACACTGACCCCATCCTAAGGTTAAACCAAATTGATGGTATGAGATTTTCTATCCGAGCTCGCATCACTCCAATTTCTAAACATCGAGCATAGATTTCCTACACACATCCCGACATTCGTCACACGGGGTCCGAGTCATTCAGCAAAGCCATCCTATCGTAAGTTCACTTCAACCAAATCTTCGACATATCAATATCGCTCATCTAACGACCTATTCCGTATAGTCTATCCCTCGAACACGTTCGATATAATTCACCTATCAATCCTTCCAAGTCAAGCATGCTACGACACGATTCATCGCTAAACCATAATTCACATTTCATACTCCCTAAGTCATTTATCCCAATACACGTAATCGATCACAAGGTCGTCTGACTTAACAATATGCCATACCCCAATCTCACACGAGTCCGATTATCCACGGTGGGCATGAATCACCATGTAAAATCCCGTGGGATAATCATCCTCATCGGGACGTAACTCTTGTTTTGTGTCTAGACTAATTCATTCTCGATACGTAGATTGGATCTATTCAATCCTCAAGTTTACTCAATCATCAATCGTAAGTCCAAACATCCTCGAATTTTCCTTCGTATCAAACCAACAAGTCGAGACAATCAAAGTTGCCGTGTCCTGATTTTTCGAGTTCGATCATTCCCGCGACATGAATCACCATGTCAGCGCTGACGCAGAACGATCACCACAAATCTGACGTGACGCATGTGTGAGGCTAGAGTTACGTTCGTACAAGACAAGAATGTCGACGTCGTGGCTATCAGTGCAACCATCAAGACTCTTCTATTTCTATCCTCCTAAGTATAGCATCCATCGGAACAATAACACTTGCACGATCGTCATTCCTCGGATCTGAGGACCCCCGAGTTATCGCATATCAATCTTTGATACGCCTCAATACCATCGACGATATACGTAACCTGACGATCTTTATTTGTAACGAATTCTGAGTCGTGAGAATGATGCTATCGTCCGACTGGATAATCTCCACGACATTCTAGATTAAGTTCGATCAGTATCCCTCGAATCATTCACAACATCAATTTCCTCAAACTCAAATTCGCGTATTATTCATCCGTCTATCTTAAGTCATCGACCAACGTATTTTTTCAATTCGTATCATTCTTTGCTAACTCAAATCATCGAGCAACATTTATCTGAATCCTTAGAGTCCTTCACAATTATATTTGAATCATTTCTATGCATGCTATCATCTTGTCGTGCTAACTTTTCGTATACGATCCGTATCAATTTCTTTGATCAAGTCATCCGTTCGTACACCCTAACTTTTCCTTGATTCAGTTTCACCTACTCAGTTATTTTCGTGTTTCCTACTTTGCGTAATCCTCAATCCCGCACGTTCCGTGCACGTCAATTTATAGGTTGTTCGAATCAACTCGTCAAATCTTCAAGACTACAACTTGTTCAACGACACTCAATCTAAGGCTTTGCATAACGCGACGCTCGCTGATAGATTCATCAACACCCCACATCTTCAATCGATCGATCAATATCCCTGAGGCTATCGCATACATGACTCAGGGATGAAGTCATTCAACAAATCCTCAACTTATCATTCGATTCATAATCTATTTCCTCAAATTTTCTGTTTGAACTATTCCTCGAATTCCAAGCACGCTCATCTATATCGTACCGACGTTATCGTCGCTCGATAGCACCCCTATCGATAGTCATCTCACTTTACTCAATTGAGTTCAACTCATTCTAGCTCGAAACATTACGAATCCCGTACTCGACTTTGCTAAGGTCGACACAACTTTGGTGTATATGCCCAGCCCGACTTAACCAACCGTACTTACGTAAACCATTTTTGTGTTTCTTGTCAAAAACTGTTCTCCTACATTTCGTAAATTATTTAGACTTATTGTATGGACATCCTGTGGGACATTTGAGAGAGAGCGCACCAACGATATCAACTTTGCGGAAGCAACACTTCAGAGTTTTGCGGAAACAACAGAGTTAAAGAATTCAATCGATAGTCCAAGGACGTAAAGCCGTGCTCTGATACCATTATGTCCCGTCCCGCTCCCGTAGGAGCGATCATCCTCGCTAAGGCGTGATGCCGTACGAGCTTAGATTGCGCTCGTGCAAGGCGGGTTTCCATAACGGCCGATTACAGCGGCCGCAACGGGGTCGTCGCACAGAAGTCCCAAGCAGAGACATTGAATAATAGCAGCAGAAATTTGATGCAAAATACAAGTTATTCAAAAGAAGCTCTTTATTGATATTGAAACAAAGGTTACAAATGGTGCAAGGCCAAGATTACAAGTCACTCAAGCTCACTCTTCTCACATTATAAGTCACTCAGCTCTCTCTCATCTCTCAAATACAAGTCTTGAGCCAGCGGATGCTTCGGAAGACGACGTTCATACATTATGTCCCGTATAAGTCTTAACTCCATGCGGCCGTACGCTTCGAATCGCCAAGGAACTCCGTGCCTCGATGCATCCAAGCGAGCTCCGCGCCACGAGCTTCTACCTGTGCTGGCACATGAAAACTATGTGGGTGTCAGTACTCAACTGTACTGGTGGAATGAGCTCCTCGCCCACCCATACAAAACCAACATGTTTATTTACTTTGTGTAACATAGTCCCTTTGTATTGTCTTACTAGTATTGCCTTAGAATCAGTTTTAGGACAGACACCTTGGCCTATTTCGTGTCTCAAGACCATCCTGTGCTTGCAACAACAATGTCAACCTAACAACGTCAACCTATCAAGTCATGCTTGCCTTTCGGCCATACTCAGAGACACAATTACGCGATAGTGTCCAATTCCCATGTACCCGTGCTACCTCCTTGAGGCAGTACCTCGTCACTTATTGACATAACCGTATCGCCGTCTCGTGGCCCTTGCCGCCTCGCGGCCCTTGCTACTTTGATCACCAACTGACCCAAATCGAGACTTGTGAACTTAGTGTCACTTAACCAACTTTGCCTTACAGCAATTTCTGACTTAAACTCGAATGACTCAAACCCAACTTTCCCTACGGCCCTTCTCGACTTAACTCGCAACAGCTTAAGTCTGACTCATACAACTCTATGCCAACGACTTAACACTCGATGCCACATCTCGTGCCAAAGTACGTCGCCTTCGTTGTAGCCAAATCTTAGGCCCAGATAATATGTTCTAACTGTGTACACCATCAACTCGACTCAATCCAAAGGCACACCTGCGGATTTTTGCCATGCCGACCCATCTATATGAAAGGTCACTAGCATCACAAGCTATCCTGGACGTATAGTTTTGTTAATCGGGGTCCTTTCAACGCAAGTAGCTAGCTCCGTTGCAAGTCCCGCTTAACCTGTGCTGAAACCTTATGCACGACTATACCCTGTTTCCTCCTAGGCCGAGTCGATCCCGTGGCCCCGGGTTGCTGTAACACCCAGTTTTCTAAATGAGGTTAATTTTATAATTTTGTAATTTTAATTATTTATTTATGATATTTAAATCGTAATATAATTTTTGGTGATTTTTAATCATTTTTAAAACTATTTAAAAACCATGACTTGTTATTTTGATGTGCTGCTAGTGAAACCCTAGAGACTGTCTGACCTAGAGCCTAACCATATGATTGGAATATTTATTTATTATTTTTAGCCTATGGATAATTTGGTCATTTTGACTTATTGGAATTATTTGATTAATTAATGGATTGATGGTTGTTAATTTTGACTTTTACTATTGTGACTTAAGAGACTAACCTAGATGTTGACTCTAGCTATGGTGACTTGAATAGCATGGTGGGACGCTAGTCTAACTTAAGTCAACCCATGTTAAGTCATTTAGAATCAAGTTTCAAATAGGACGCTAGTCTAACTTAAGTCAACCATGTTAACCCATTAGCTAAAACCCTAACCCTAATTTTATCCTTATTTGGCCAACCACATAGGGATCCCCACCCTATATAATCTCTCTTCCTATTGTTCTTGCCACTTTTGTATCAAATCAACTCTTGGAAAGAAAGGTATTGTCCATTCTTTCCCAATCCATAACTATTCCATTTTAATTCCTTTTTGACTTTAGTTTCTTGCATTAGAGTCTAATCCTATTCTATTTTCTGTTCATGGAGAGAAATCTCAGTTTTGGGACAATTTGGAGCTTTTGGCTAGCAAGGAGAATTATTCCATTTGGGGCTTTTTTTTGTCATTGACACACTATAGGTAAACCCTCTAAATTGTGTTTTAATTCTGATTTCTTTGCATGGGTGTGTAGATATAGGTGTCCCCTAGCTGTCACTCAAGTTTGGTAGGAAACCGTGTCCATTTCGTGTCCGTATCGGACACATATCAATGTCATTACTTAGGTGTTTGATGAAATGCCCCAATAAAGTTTTTATTACTGTTTTTAAAAACTAATTTTACACAAATGTTGATCTATATATGTGTTTTCATTTCCCCTAGGACTGAACATGAATTCGTGTCAGAAATGGCCGTGGACACGCTGCACGAGACACTGCACGAGGAGCGTGATGTCCCCTGCTTCTCGGGCACTGTAGCGGATACGACACAGCACGGTCTGACATGAAACTTGGTGGACACCTAGGCCACGTGTCTGACACTACACTGACAAAATTTCATAGGATATTATCGAGTAGATTGGGTGAAATCCCACTTGCACTGAATTACACTGTCACGTACACGCGCGAACAGTGGCTTCTGACACGGCCCTCGTGTTGCGTGCAGACACAACAAGGACATGTCGTGTTGTGTCGACCTGGTAGCCCTATAGTTGGGCTACCCGTGTCCAAGTGCACGATGTGTCAGATGCTTCGTGTCGTGTCCAATCTTTTGGGGACTTGCCGCACGAGGCAGTGCACTCGAGTGCTATGTTGCAGTGTTGTTTTTGTTTGGGACATTTCATGTCCAACTTTATGGACACGAACTCATCCCAATTGCATGTTTAAATATGTTTTTATGACTGCACATTAGAATTGAAGGTTTATTTGGGTTTTCGAGTTTGAATTGGTAAATTGGTTTCGATTTCCTCTATTTCACTGATACTTGAAAACTGAGTTGGGTTGAGTTCAAAACTGAATTCGAATTTGAATATATGTATATGTTTATGTTGATTGTTAAATTTGAATCAGTTAATTTCAAATGAGTTTCCTATTTCTACCTGGGTTGCATTGTAGTAGAATATTCGAATTCGATTGGTTATCAAACTGTCAATTCTATTCACTGATACTTCACTGATTTTGAGGATTTCGAATACAAATTATTAGTTTATTTCTGTGTATACATATATAAGTATATTTGTATGTATGTATTTACTATATGTGTGTGTCTATATATTGCTAGAGTATGCACATATGTATGAGAGTTGATATTTATACCTGAAACTGAAAACTGAACTTAGTTATGTATTTCAACTGAGATGTAATTATATAACCTGAGAATTATTCCTTTATGGAAACTGAGATTAAATGATTTTAAAACCTGGGAAGGTATACACTGAGTTATAGGTTTGACTGAAATCTGAGATGGTATTCTCAGTTGCATGTTTACTTATGTCCACAAAAACTGAAATCATATTTATAACTTGAAACTGAAATGAGTTTGGGTTTTGTATGACACTCATACACATTCACCTGTACAAGCTCCCACTGTCTACACATCAACCACACACTCTCACTTTGATTAAATTTCCTTGTATATATATATATATATATATATATATATATATATATATATATATATATATATATATATATATATTTTATATATATATATATATATATATATATATATATATATATATATAAATAGCTAAATGTATATGTTGTATGTAGGTATGCAATGCATGAATATATGAGTTGAACGAATGCAAGCATGAATGTATGATTTATTCAGTCCCCACATACTCTTGTTCAAGTTTTGGTAATTATATATGTATACATTATATAGATGATGATTAGTGGCTTGAAATAGTGTTGGGTATGTTATTATATTCATCCATATGTTAACTTGTAGTAACCTCCCTGTTAACTAAACACTATATGTTCCCTGCACACTTGACACATACTGTTGCCACACACACACACATACTGTCACTCCCTCACATTCTCTCTTTTCACTCACTGCCACACACTCACTGTGACAGTTTGAACTTCACACACACACACAACCTCACCCCCTCTCTATCTCTCTAATATATGTGTAATGTAATGTATGTATGTATATATATATATATATATATATATATATATATATATATATATATATATATATATATATATATATATATATATATATCATTGCATATATCAACCTATATATATATATATATATATATATATATATATATATATATATATATATATATATATATATATATATCAACCTATGCAATGATATATATATATATATATATATATATATATATCATTGCATAGGTTGATATATATATATATATATATATATATCAACCTATGCAATGATATATATATATATATATATATATATATATATATATCATTGCATAGGTTGATATATATATATATATATATATATATATCATTGCATAGGTTGATATATATATATATATATATATATATATATATATATATATATATATATATATATATATATATATATATATAGGTTGATATATGCAATGATATATATATATATATATATATATATATATATATATATATATATATATATATATATATATATATATATATATAGGTTGATATATGCAATGATAGATAATATATTTATGCAAGCATGTAGGATTGAATGTAATATAATGTATGTATGTATATATCTATGTATGTTGTATATTATAGCCTATGCTATATATATGTATGTATATTGTGATATTGTATATAGGCCTAGTATGAAGAGTGACCCTATAGATGGTTGTTTAGACTTTAGTTTACTAGCCCACCTAGAATGACTTTATATTGAACTTAATAGGCTAAATTGACTAGAGTTGACCAAAAGTCAACATTGAGTCAATAGTGACCAATTGACTTAGTTGACCAAACCCTAAATTGACCAGTTGACCAAGATAGCCTTGTTGTTGACCTAGTTTGACTAGATGTTGACTTGGTTTGACCCAGAGTTGACCAAGAGTTGACTTGACCTAGATTGACCTAGAAAATCATGTAGATGCATTGTACATTTCATCTTTCATCACCTGTATACATCTTGACTTGTTTTGCTCTGAATAGGAGTCAGATACCTCATCCCGGACAGTATATTCACTTCAGACATTCAGATACCAGACGAGTACATTCTCTGATCATTTCATAACTTGCTTAGGATTATATTCCTGCTCTAGATTACCATATTTGATGTTGTCACGATATTATCACGGATTGGTACTATATGGATCCCTTCATTGAGATGTTATCCCCCTCGGGAGCATCGGGTACTTCATGTCATGTGTTTCATGTACATCATGTATTCCTCGCTCTCATGTTATTCATGTTTCTCATGTGCTTCATGTACGTTCATGTACGCTCGTGTACTCTCATGTGCTCTCATGTGCTCTCATGTTCCTCATGTGCTTCATGTGTAACCTATACTTCATGTGTACTCCTTCATGGGCCTTCATGTGGAATTCATGTGCACTCAGTTCTGAGTCCTCATGTATACTTCATGTACACCCATCTATGGGCTTTCATGTGAAAATCATGTACGTAACATAACTTGTCTGGATCCTTGTGTATTGATTGGGATATGGGAGAGTATAAATAATTATGTGAACAATTCTAAAGTAGTAAAACCATGTGAGCCTCTTTAATATATTCATGTGCAAATCCAGCCGGTCACATGTCGACTTTGTACTCTATATCACTAGTCACTGATAGTTCTCTACTTATAGTAGATATTTCCATTACAGATTTCTCTCTTTTACATCATGTAAATTCTTTCAGTTTTTATGTATCGTACTCTCTTGCATGTTTATATTTTCTAACCTGTTATGATCTGCGTAAGATGTATTGTGCTCGCTCCCGTCCTGACTGGACCTGTTGAAAATATTACAGAGGATGATGAGGAACCCTGCACCCCTTACTATGGAGCTTGCCTAGATGACACTCGCGACCTGGACCCCTGGGGAGGTCCAGGCAGCTGCTGAGAATGATTCCCATGCATAATATAGATAGTTTAGAATGTTCTTTCTTTTTCATGTCAGTTGTTGTCTTTGATTTCAGAGTTGTATTATTATGGAAATGTTGAGACTTGTGTTTGTTAACTTGATTTATTTTACTTTTGTTTGTACCTCAGTTTTGAGGATTCCCTTATCTATTTTATCGTGCTATATTCTACCTCTAGATTGTGATTGAGTTGTACCTTCTGTGACTTAGCCTCCAGTTGGAGAGTATTCATATTGTGTTAGTTATGTTCATGACCTAGAACAACGTTCTACCGCCGACACTGCGGCGTAGGCTGGGCGCTGTTACGTACTCGTACCCTCACAGTGGGTGCGGGTCGTGACATGTTTTTAGTGGTGGCCCATACAGGTCGAGTTTATGTTGTGGTATTCGAACTAGAGTATCACTACAGCCTGCAGTAGGATTAGGATTATTCTTGAGGTACTCAATCACATTAGAAAAAAACTTTTAACTGAATTCCTGCTATCTAAATTCTTGTTGAAGATTGCTTCCTTGAAATATCTGTCCTCCCTTGAATTATCGTTTCTATCTCAGTATTGATTCCTTGTTTGATCTGTCTCCAGGATGGTAATTGAGACACGATCGCATCGCTCTGGCCCAGCAGACGCTGGTGAGAGGTCTGCCACCCCTCGCCCGATTGTGGATGCTGGGACCACGGTACCTCCTGTTTCTGCTCATATAGGAGCTTCTGTAGCTTTTGGAAGTGCACCTCCACCTGTCCGGAGGTCTTCCTCCGTCATTCCGGATATGTTCCAGTCGTAGTTACCTTCAGGGACAGTAGATGCGACTCAGATGTTTACCCTTTTCCAGCGATTCCTGGCGACTCAGCAGCAGATGCAGCAGAGCCAGTCTGCTGATTTCCGGCAGAGCATACACGATACCCACCAGTTGGTAAGGACGACAGTAGAGCTGGTGACTGCTCAGCCACTGGGAGGTCAGATACAGAAGTATCAGCTGAAGACTCCAGACATCCAATCCTTTAAGAAGATGGGACCCCGAGACTTCAAAGGTACATAGGGCATCATATACGCTGATGATTGGATAGCGCATATTGAGGAGATATTCCGATTGGCGCAGATACCAGTTGGATTACAGATAGAGGCAGCAGCCAGTCAGATGCAGGACTTGGCCCGTACTTGGTACCAGATCGGACCCGAGGGTTGGTACAGCCGGTCAGACTTGGGCAACCTTCAAAAAACTGTTCAAGAAGAAATTCTTTCCTGATACAGCACTCGGTGCCTTGGAGGCGCAGTTCGAGAGTTTGGTTCAGGAGAACCAGACCGTTGAGGAGTACGCCGAGGAGTTCTGCCGTTTGAGTAGATTCATTAAGGATCTTACTGAGGCCGGGAAGGCAAGGAGGTTCCGCAGGGGCTTGATCAGGGAGATCAGGTCGTATATCAAGAGCAGTGGATTCGTCTCTTTTATTATTAAACCTACTTGTGCAAGTTAAAAACATGTGAATTATTATGTAAAGGCTAAGATGAGGCGAGTTAACCGAAACTACCCCACCTGAGCGAGGAGTCGCCTCGACCGAGCGGGCCTTCGAGTCGCCGTTGCATGGCTAAGTCCAAACGCCGTCGACGTTTTGATTCTTCCGATTGACTAAGCGGGACAGGGCACTACATTATAGATTATAGCAGTTAAATGTGTTTAAAGTGATATAGTGTACACATAGCAGAACATGTCAAGGGTTAATATTGTGTACAACAGTTTATAACTGAAATGAAAGGGTTCATGATGTCAATGTATATGTCTGTATAGCAGTTTATATCAAGGGTTGACATTGAAAGGGTTTAGATCTCAGGAAATATGTATACATGATATATATGTATAAACCCCATGTCGAAATCCCAACCTCAGGAAACATATGACATGTATGAATCTATCAACATATCTCAGTTGAAACAAAAGTATGAATTTAACCCTAAATTCAGAAGAACATATGAATCTCATCTCTGATATTGAAATAACATGAACATCACAACTCAGTAAAACATGGCATCATTCTCAGGAAACATATAGCAATAGCCAAAACTCAGTATACACATGAACATGGCCTAACTCAGTTAATATGGCATCAGACATATTCGAACCCCATCTCAGTATACAAAATGTAATCAGCCAACATAGTATCAGACAATGTAATGTATAATACAAACCTTAACTCAGTTATTAACCAATGCATCAAACTTCATTTTACAGATGAACAATATATTTAACTATATACCACAGTTTAACATACACAAATGAACCCTAAACTCTATTTTCTCAAGTATCAGAAATTCATGTCATTAAGTGCCAAATTTAGCTCAAAAACCCTAATTACAACCCAACATGAATATCAATATGAACCCAGCTATGTAACTTATATCTCAGACATTGTATACAAGTTAATATTACAATTTAATCATCAATTTACAATTTAATTCACATTTTAAACTCTGAAATAATACTGAACAGCACACGTATCAGAAATTACCCATGAATCCCTAAATTGACAATCAAAAACCAATTAAACATCAAATTGAGGGTTGATATTGTGTCGTGCACATGCATACGTGTCTCACAGAGTGTCTCGTATCCAAATAATAGGACATGAGGTGTCCAAACAGTCGAAAACACACACAGTCGAGCACAGACTGTACTGCCTCGTGCGGCCTGTCCAAGAGCTCGTGGACACGACACGTCTCGTGCTCGTGTCTACGTGTAGCCCACGTATAGGCCTACACACACGAAACAACATGAGACACATTCGACATGTGTACGTGTGATACGACACACGTATCAGACACGATATTACGCGTGAACGGTCATAGTGCGAAACCAGTGCACTTGTGATTTTATATCCGATACGACACGAGACACCTTGAAACTTGAGGGACACGTTCGCAGACATTGCCCCAACGTGTCCCTTGAATTTTGTCGCTTCTCGTTGCGTGTAGTGTCCGTTGCATGCCTCGAGTAGCAGGACACAGGCACGGGTCGTGTACGAGCGTGTTCGTGTCCAATTTGGACACGAACACAGCACAAAAATCACCTCAGTACGACTAATAAGCCATATATAGATATACAAATTTGTTCAAAAAGATTTGGAAAATAGCAATAAAAATCCCTTTGGGGTATTTCATCAAACACTAAAGCATAGACACTGATACGTGTCCGATACAGACACCAAATCAATTCCAATTCCTACCAAACTACACCTACAGGTAAGGGACACCTAGATGCATGCTAACAAGAAGAGAAAATAGAATTTTAATAGGATTTAGGGGCATTTACCTATTGGGAGCAAGTCTCAAGAATAGCTCTAAAGGAAGGTGTCCTCCTCCAAGTGCTATGGCCAAGTGAGCTCCAAACCTTAGCTAGCTAGCCTCCAAGACCTTCTTCAACAGCAAGGAATCCCTATGCAAGAGACTAGGCTCAATTTGGGGGTAATTTGGCTAAATGGTGAAGGATTTGGGGAAGAACACTAAACTATGCTTAATGTGTAATGAAAGGAGAGCATTAATGAAGAGGCATATATATATAGGGGGGTGTGCCTCTCTTGGCCGGCCACAAGGAATTAGGGTTAGGGTTTTGATTCACTAGGTAGCTATGGGATTCTCTCTTGGTAACTTTCTAAGTCCCTTAGTAAAGGCCCATGTGTATATTCAACCCTCAAGCTAAAATATCTAACTTAACTAAATATCTAGATATTTCTAACTTAGCCATAAAGTTATCAGCTTCTAACTTAGCCTCTATGTTAATGACTAACCCTTAGATTAGGTCAAAACTAGGTTAAGGGCTAACATGACACTTAGCAATTAATTAAATAATAAAAAATTTAAATAAAATTAAATAATTCACAAATGACCAAAATATCCTCAAGGCTAAAAAGTGGTAGTGACAATTGATATTTGGACTTGAATATCTTATGTCTTATTATTTCTGCATGGATTAGATTAACACTATACTTGTGCCTTTTGTTGTGTTGATATGGGTTGTTGCTATAATTTACAACTTAAATACTTTCCAATGGGCTTGTTAGGTAGATAGCCCATTGGAAATGTGCCGCTGGCATGTATATGTATTCCTGGTCCTATGTATTTTGGGATTGGACGTTACACGTTGTCTAGACATCGTGAATCTTCCAAATGAAAATATATTCGATTTACTCATCACATTGCTAGATACGAGAAAATAAATTCGAGACACACATACGATCACCATAGTCAATTATTTGTATTTTAGTACATCGTACATGGCAATCTACAGAGACAAATTCGGTAAAATAACCACACATCAATATAGTTGTAAACCCCTTGACCAATATTTTTTATTTTTTTATTGTTATCATTCTTTTCTTTAAAGTATTAAAGGACTATAAACTTGTAGGGAATTATTTCACTCAAATAGTGGCCCTTTGCAATATTGTTTTTCTCTAGGACTTTAGTATAAAGTTTCAATTTAAAACCTTACAAACGGCCAACTTCTAATAGCCGAGCCTTTAGATTCAAACTTTCCAGTTTGAATAGATAGGATCACTCGAAATCAGAGTTCAATCCAAATTCCTCTATCAATTCTCCCCTTTGATTCAATCCAAACTGTTATATATAGAGAGAGAAGTAGCCGCCCCTCCCCTCTTTGAACCCTAAGTATTCTGCTCATTTCCTGTCGCTAGAAGGAAGCAGAGAAGTCCAGCTTTGATCGAGAAAAGCCAACTTGTCATCGTCATCAAGAGGTAAACCATTTACCATCTTAGTATTGTAGATTCCTGTTGTTAAAACAAGGCATAAGATGGACCTTTAAGTATTTGAATTAATGCATGTGAAGGGTTTTATAGTAAGGGAAACCCCTGTTTCCATGGTCCATAGGCGAGCGCGATATGTAAACTGCCTCGACCTGGACAGTGCCAAACATCGGTATTCACCACACCTTTGATTACAGTATCGGGTAGATGTAAGAGATAGGGGGTGTCATATTGTATTAGGTATCACATTCGATTCTGGGTATCATGTCCGATTCTTGGAATCACATTCGATTCTTAGTATCGTAATCGATTCTTGGTATCATACTCGACTCTTAGGTATCAATAATCATAGGGTATCTAGCATAGGCGTATCAGTAATTGGATGTATGTCAGATATGCCATGTGGGAAGATTTCAAGTACACTCTTGTGTATAGCCAAAGGGACTTCTTAGTTCCTTGCATCAGACCTGTGCAAGAAGAAGGGGTTAGGATGTTCCCAAGTACATCGGTAATAAATACTGCTACTCTAGGTGGCAGGTAAGGTATCAAGTTGGCATATACATATGAGTATGTAACAGGAAAGGTATACCCTTACCAGTACATGGGTAAGCCATTCAGTACTGGACAGCCATACTAATGTAGCATAGATGTAGGTTGGACATCACCCTTATTGAACTTAGGTGTATGGGTCATAAGGTGAGGGTATGAGTATGCTAGTGACATAGGATATGCCAGTGGTACATGGATATTTTGGTCAAATGCGTTCACACCTGAACACATAAGCAGGGCAAGGGCAGATTCTGTACAAAATAGATGCACAGTACTAAGCATGCAACAAGCATGTTTGGGAAAAACCTGAGCAACAACTGCTCTGATTTGTGGCAACAGTGCCTTTTGAGTCTTATGTTAATCCTTGACTAATTGAGACATATAACTTTTTATTTTCAGTTTCATTAACATTCATTGATCTTAGTTGTATCTTTATTTTTGTGGATGAGATATAGATTGCCATGTGTCACGACCCGCACCCGGATATACGGGTACGAATACGTGGGCCATGCCCAGCCTACGTCGCAGTATCGACGGTAGAGCGCTGTCAAGTACCATATACTAACTACAACATCTAAAGATCCATAACTAGAAATGTACTCATGTCACATCACGAAAACTGAGGAAGATAAGACAAGAAATAATAACAATATCACTAGAACAACTAGAATCTACAATGATCATATGAGACAAGAATAAAACAGAGGAAAACAATAACAAAACTAATAACTACCAGACCTAGAACTCCTGAGAGACAACTCACGGTGAAGAATACCGAGAACCACCCCAGCTAGCAACATTCTGTAGTCCAATACTGAGGGCACAACTATTCCTAAATATATTGTCAACATATCTAGTCAGGATGGAACGAGCACAAATCTCAAATAACAGTTCTAGTTAGACGATATTGAAAATGTAGCAGTAAATAGAGAGACTATACAAGGAAATCACGAAATGTACATGTGGGTATCATGGCAAGGTAAGCTGTAAATCTAGAGCTAGAACAAGGCAAGTAAAACTGATCATGGCATGTACAAAAATCAAGAATCATCTATCTAGGTGTGTGAGTACTAGCTACAATATATGGCCGACTTGGGACATTGCACAATAGTAACAGGCCTGGCTAACCATACGTGGGGTGTATAATCAACACTCACAATCAATCAATACACAATGGGTGCACAATAGGCTTTGACCACATATATACACCAATACTCCCCGTCCCCCAACTAGTATAGTGGATCCAACCATGACACATCATGACGCACGATTCTCTGAGAGGGTAGCTAGCCTTCGCAGGAATCGTGTCTATACAATGCACAAGGAACAAGAAAGACTTGCACAATATATACCAAAGAATACCAGGAATAACATTTCATGACGGGATTCAGTCAAATACCAATCCGTATGAACTATGTGTCAAGAGAACAATAATATCTACACTATATACAAGAAATATAGACGATATCATAAAACAAAAATATTATCAGGGAATGTACTCGCCTGTGATGTGATGGATAAGTCGACTGAGTCCCAGAATAGTGCCTCGAGGACCTATAGATGGAATACTGTATCAATATAAGGGTTTCGAAGTAAAATCAAGTCATACTAAGTCAAACTAGGTCAAGGCAAGTCAAGGGTTGACTTACAGTTAACTTTTGGTCAATTGGTCAACTCTGGTCAACTCTAGGTCAAACTTGACTAATGTTGACTAACAGTTGACTTTGGGTCAACTGGTCAACTCTAGGTCAAACTTGACTAATGTTGACTAACAGTTGACTTGCAACTTCGGTCAAGTTCTAATCAATTTTAGGCTACGGTTGACTTCCGATTGACTTTTGGTCAAAATAGTCAACTATGGTCAACCAAGGTCAAAACTAGTCTAACCTAGGTCAAATGTTGACTCTACTTCGATGTTTAGTCAAAGTAGTCAACCAAGGTCAACAGGGTAAAAGCTAGTCTCTATAAACATCTACAAGGTCAACATATCAATTTTAGTGATTGTGAAATTACTGGAATCGATGGATCTCGAAATACAACCAAAGGAGAAAGATTATAATAATAGGGTGAAAACCTACAGATATTGTCGGATGGTGAAACAACCATCGCCAACATGTCCAGAAGGGTTAAATTAGCTAGGATAGCCTATCTATAAGTCCAATTTGGACACAGGAGCAAAAAGGTAATTTCGGATCAAAACGGTATCCGTGTCGGACCCGCTTTGCACCGAAAAATATGCCAAAATAAAAGTACACTAAATCTAACAAATTATATGTCCACAAATCCAGAATGACGATACGAACCCAACGGTAGATCCAGATTTGAATTCCGTTGACCTGATCTCAAATTGATCCGTTGACCCGGATAATGAAATCCGATTTGCACGAAAAAGCGTGTCGGAGCCAATGTTCTCAAAACTCAGCAAACTATAACGATTCCAGAATGACAATACGAGCCCAACGGTATATCCAGAATTGGATTCCGATGAGCCGATCTCAAAATGACCCGTTGACCCGGATATTGGTATCCGATTTGCACCGAAATGTGTGCCAGAACCAATGTCTACTAAAACCTAGCAAATTATATGTCAACGAGTCCAGAATGACGATACGAACTCAACGGTATATCCAGAATTAGATTCCGATGAGCCGGCGTCAAAAAGTCTCGTTGACCCGGACTGTAGGGCCCGCTTTGTACCAAAATACGTGCTAGGGCCTACGTCCTCCAAATCTAACAAACTGTATATAAAATATGCCAGAACGATGCCACGAGTGTACTGGTGGTGTCAGAAATTGAATTCGGAGTCCTGGATTCAAAAATGGAATTTTACAAGTGCTAAATTAAGAATTCGGACGGTCAACTTTGGCATCAAATTCGACCAACCAAACGTGCTCACAATAAAACAAAACTTGAGGGAAAGGAAGAGGGTTATACCAGCTGCACATAGGAACCAGTGGCATGCCAGACGGAGCTACGATGGAGGAGATACGAACCGACGAAGTTGGCTCCACAAAACTGTCCAAAAATTATACAATTTAAAATGTCAACTTTGTGGCCGATTTTGATGTATCAAACGACGAAATTAACGGACAAAATTTGAGGAGAGTGAAGGGGTATATACCGAGATTGAGACGGAGCAAAGAAATTGCCGATCCAACGGTCAAATTTCCCGAAAAATGTGTACGAAGTCGCTACGACGGAACGCTATTTCCAGATCCATTCCGAGCTCGCGCCGACGGAAACCCGTGCCAAACGCACGAAACGCCTAGGCGGCGCGTCCCGAAGGACGGTGGCCGCCACGGGAAGGTAGCCTGGGGGTGCGCCCAGCAGGGGGGCTCGTCGGCGGCGGCGGCTGCCGGTGCGCGCGCGCAGCTGTGCACACGCTGCTGCTGCCAGCTGCTCGCGTTGCTGCTGTTGCGTGGCTGCGCAGCTGCCGCATGGGTGGGGGGGATCGTCAGCCTGGCATGGCAGTGCAGCTATGGGCACGGCGAGGGTGGTGGCTGTGGGTGGCGTATGGTGGTTGTGGGTGAGGGTGGTGGTGATAGAATGTCGATGGTATTTATTAGAAGAAGGAGAAGAAGAGGAGAAGGAGAAGGATAGGGGCTGTGCTCGGAAGGAGGTGGTGGTTGGCCGTGGGGTGTCGGAGGAGCTTCCGGCCATGAGAGGGGGGGGTCGGCTGTTTAGAATGAGAGAGGGAGAGAGAATTAAAGTTAGAGAGAGAGAGAGTTAGTATATATAATATATATATGTGTGTATATATAATATATAAGGAGATAGTGGAAGAGAGAAAAGAGGTCGGCTAGCATTGGGGGGGTGTTGTGTGTATGCTGGTGATGGGGGGGTTGTGTGTGATAATGGGAGAGAGTGTGGTGTGAGGTGAGAGAGAGAGTGAGATATTATATATATTATGTATATATTTGAATGGAGAAAAAGAAAAAGATATTTGTAAAGAAGAGGATATTTTTGAGTTGGGAAAAAAGAGAAAATATCAGTGGGGTGTATAGGTAGACATGGTAAGGTCACACCAATTTGGGTTGGGTGTTGGGTCAAGTTGGACAAGCTTGGGGCCAAGATTTAATTAAAATAATAAATTTAAACTATTTAAAATCATGGATGAAATGGGAGCACAAGGGAGATCAATTCGATGGCACGCAAATGGCACGTGCATTGTAGACTCAAAACAGGCCAGGGCCATATATTGGGTCGACTGGATTGGACCGATGTCGAGCCCGAAAATTAAGTTGGAAGTTAAGTCACGAATTACGGCAGACGATAAATTGGTCTAAATTGACCCGAAAGTTGCGCGAAGCAAATGGAGCACAAGGGAACAACTTCGACTGGGACATGATATATCAACATAAAGATAATCTCGTCTACTACAAACTTCAAGAAGAAAGTTTCTAGAGACTGGCATCCCTGATGCTCTAGAAATCCAAGTCACGGTAAAGAGCATTTAATGATCAAAATTAATTAAATAAAAATAAATTATCGATAATAATTCATTTAGAAATTTTAAAAAAAATAAATCCCAGAAATTTAGGGGGCTTACACCATGTGATTATAGATTCTGTGACTTGTGTATACTAGACAGCGTTCTACCGCCGACACTGCGGCGTAGGCTGGCTTGGACATGCACTCGTATCCCGAAAAGGGGGTGCGGGTCGTGACAAGTTTACATCTGATACATCAAGAGTCTATCCTAATATTGAAATCCACCAACTATTCTCATCTGATTTGAAGTGTATCTCCATGTCATCTGATATGTCAACTTTCCAATCAGGATGAAGCAAAGTACAATACAAAAATACAAAAATATAGGTAAACAATAATAAAAGAATACTAAAAGAATAACAAAAAACAATATGCATGGAAGAAAATAATGTATTATCTTTGTATTTGAAATACCTCTTTTGATATGTGGAAGGCTAGGGATAATGTTAGGCGCATCACATGTGCAATATGCGACCGATATCAGTCACATAAGGCATTGAAAAAGTTTTGGGTAGTCCACACATCTATCTAAGTATTTTTTTCCTCCCGACAAGAAATCATGATCACAACACAAATTTAATAAACACAACACGAAAGATCAAATAAAAGTCCGTGTGTCCTACTGCGCACGATCATGCATAAAGACAAACTGTATTGAGTAGAGTATTTGCCTCCATCCAATAGTAGAAGTCGCACTCGGTGGTCCACCTATGAAAAATATTAAATTATTAAATTCTGTTCTAGAATTTTTTAGTCTAGATCCTAAGGCCAAACTAAGTCCAACATCTAAGACACAATACTTATTTAGCTTATTAAGAATATTCCAAAAACTTCTAGATTCTAGCTTCTAATTCTTGTGTTTAGATTTTTAGCTCAAGTTAATTTAGGAAACATTCTGGAAACTTAAGTTCCACAGTAATTTCTTTTAGTAAACTTATTATTATTGTTAAAGGAAAAAACCTATAGTTTCTTCCTAAATCCAAATATATATAACTGAATTGTCAAATGGGCCCAGGAGTTATATTCCCGTAACCACTCCCATTTCTATTCATATACTAAGCCAATTTACATTCTTCGTAGGTCAGGCCAACAAGCCTACTCATAAAATTAATTCTTAGTGGCTGATCAAGCCTATTGTCCAGCAATTCTCCTTAAAACTCAACTGATTGAATTTCCAAAAAAATTATGGTAACATAAGTTAGATCCAGTCCCCAAGACGCAACCTAAAGTCTTCAACATTACAAAGAACAAGATAGAACTTAAGTCCTACAGCTTCAATCTTCAAGTCATCCGGAAGTCGTATGACGCATAGGAGTCTCTCAATGGCTTTGAGCTACTCATCTGCATAGAGGATTCCTTCGGTGCCGTTGAAATCCCGGGGGTGGAGCTTCTTTAAGTCTAAGATGTTCCCTATCTTGGCTTGGGTAGGCTACTAGGTGACCATTTTTTCCATGGCTGCTAATACTGTCAGGTGAGCATTCTCCATACTTTCCTTTATGACGGTAGTCTGCTCCTTTTGAACCTCGACCTACATTCATTGGGCCTCCACCATCCCTTTGAACAACTCGGACACTTGTTCTCCATCCAATGGCAAAGACTAGTGATAGGTGAAATTCTCTAAACTAAAAGCGCTGGGAGAGGTGGAAGAGTCCCGATCGTCTCATGAACCATTGGTCGGGAGGGGGACGACCCCTCGAAAGTCACAATATTCTAAGTAGGGCCTCGCATCTCCTTCTTCCCTTTAACCATTCTCTCGAATGAAGGAAGAGAACATACGATTCCAGTAGATGCTGTAAATTGTTAAATGATAGTCAAAAATTTGCAATGAGATGACAGCCTAAGCAGTGATGAGTATTTCTATACTTACATGCTCATAATATTACCCTAATTCCTAAGTACCATGAGGTTGAGGTATGCATGGGTTACCAAAAAAATATGTCATGACCTGTGCCCAATTTGATACGATTCATGAGCGCGTCCATCCTATATCGCGCATCGACGATAGTATGCTGTCTGGACCTCATGAATCTCCGAAATCATAATATATTTAGTTTACTCATCACAGTGCTAGATACGAGAAAATAAATCCCAGACACGCATAGAATTTCCAAATGTCCTCATCTGATCCAAAGTTCCATCTCCATGTCACCTGATATGTCAAGTATCCACTCAGAATAGAGCAAAGTACAATACAAAATATAGAAATACAGGTAATAAAGTAATAAATAAAAGAATACTAAAAGAATAACAAGTTATATTCCTGTAACCACTCATATTTCTATTCATCTACTAAGCTAATTTATATTCCTTCGTGGGTCAGGCCAACAAGCCTAGTCACAAAATTAATTGTTATTGGCTGATCAAGCCCATTGTATAGTAATTCTTCTTAAAATTCAACTTATTGAGTTTCCACAAAAATTCTTCTGACATAAGTTAGATCCAATCCCTAAGACATAACCTAAAATCTTCAACACTAGAAATAACAAGATAGAAAATATGGAAAGAAAATTCACCTGTCAAAGCTCAAAATTGAAAAACGTAACACACACACATGTAATACAAAAAAGAATTTTAGTTTTCGTTTTTATATATATATATATATATATTGGAAAAAGGAGCTTTATTGATGTATCAGACGCAAAATGCCGAAGCCTATACAAGTAAACGTGCCAAGTGCGAAAAGACAGGAGAAAACAAAAGGGGCCATGAGCCAAGAAAATCGAGCCCCGCTTGAGGTTAGGACAGAGCCTTCCAAAAACGGTCCGGAGAGTGTGTGCAGTGCCTCCGGATCTTGAGAATTTATCAGAGGGCTTCTCTAGTCAGCTGCAGGGGGTTGTATTGGCGTCCTTCACACCTATATTTGTTATGGTTCTTCTAGAGCACCCAAATGTCGGCGACTGCTACGATCTGATGCCCGTTGGAATCGCCCCAGCTGGCGAGGAGATCGTTGAAGCCCCCAGCCCGATGAACCTGGCCGCATCGGCAAGAGAGGCTGATCCATAGCTGAGTGGCGAGGTCGCCAGAAAGTAGGATGTGTTTGACGATTTCTGCTTGGTGTGAAGTACAGTAATGGCAACTGGAAGCAAGGCTGAAGCCGAAGGAGGTGTGAGAGTCGTCGGTAGGGAGCTTCCTGCGGTGAGCTCTCCAGAGCAGCACCGATCATTTGTTGGGGATGCAGGGGTTCCAAAAAAGAGCGATCAACGGAGACGGCACGCAGGTGCCTCTCACCACGATCCTGGCAGAGGCTATCATGAAAGTTCCACCAGAGGTTGGGGTCCACCTCAAAGCATCAGGGATATCGTTGAGCTGCACATCCGCGGCGGCAAGGGAGTTCGTCGCCTCTGGACCCAGCCACTATCTGATCCGGTCCTACCTCCACCCCGAGCCGTTGTCCCATAAATCATTGGATCGTGCAATTAGAGGGGGCGTTCGGGGTTGGTTGGAGAACTGCATTGCCAAGCCATCGCTCGTGGTACAACAACAAGCTGTCGTTACCGAGCTGTAGGCGGATTAAGGGTTCGACGAGGTGTCGGCCGTGGAGGATACGACGCCAGGATACAGAGGATCGATCGTTGGCAACGACCGTCGCGGGATGCGAATGTTGGAAGTATCTGGCCTTCATGAACAGAGTCCAGATGGAGTTGTCCGTCCGGAGCTTCCACCATAGCTTCACGGAGCAAGCATGAAAGATATGAGCTTCATGGAGCAGGCATCGAAGATAGTATCCCAACTGGCCCAGTGGTGTTTAGCTTTGTCGTCGAGGTGCCCCCAAAAGAAGTTAGCAAAGAGAGATTCTAACGCAGATAAAACCTTCTTAGGGGGGAGCAGATGGCTAGGGTGCAAATGGGGATGGAGGATAAGATATGCTTGATCGGAATCAACTTGCCGCCCGAAGAAAGGGTCGCATTGTGCCATCCCTCAATTTTCTTTCTGATCTTGTTTACTAGTCCTTCGAAGATGCCCGAATTAGATTTACCATAAACTATCGGGCACCCTAGATAGGAGAACGGCGGGTAAGCGATAGAAAATGAGGTCAGGTTGGCGAGAGTCACCGAGTGGTTCCTGTCGGCTTTGTGATGGGGGTAGATTACGCTTTTGTCGGAGTTGACTCGTTGTCCCGAGCACCTGGTGTATTTCTCTAGCGTTATGCTGACCACCTCTACCGACCCGATGTCACCGGATAAGAAGATGAGGATGTCATCGACGTAGTCCAGATGAGTGATAAGGGGGCATCCAGTGGTGGTATGGAAGTGGTAGAATCTGGGGATATTAGACATGCTATTCAGGTTTTTGCTGAGTGCTTCGGCTGCGATGATGAAGATGGTGGAAGATAGATGGTCTTCCTGTTTAACCCCGTGGCTAGATTTGAAGAATCCGTCGGCTTGCTCGTTGATGACAGTGGAGAACCAAGAGTTGCTAATGGATCTGAAGATGACGTCAATCCAAGTTTCAGAGAAACCGAAGACCCTGAACACCCAAATCATGAATTGCCAGTCAAGACGGTCGTAGGCTTTCTCCATGCCGAGTTTGATGGCAACGTTTCCCTCCTGGACGGGAATTTCATGCAAGTAATCATTTTCTGGGCGAGCAGGATATTGTCGGTGATGTTCCGTCCAGGGACAAAACTGCTCTACTCCTCGAAGATTATCTTGGGAAGGAGAGTGGACATGCGGATCGCGATGATCTTGGAGATAATTTTGTTGGTGAAGGTGCATAAGTTGATCGGTCTGAAGTCTCTGAAGAACTCCATATTGTCTTTTTTGGGATAAGGATAAGGTTTGCACGAGAGATGGATTTGGGGTATCTCGCTCCGTGGAAGAAAGCAACAACGACCTCAAGCAAGTCCGATTCAATGATGGCCCAACAAGATCATAAGAAAACACCAAAAAAGCCATCAGGCCCAGGGGCGCTGTGCTCGTCAAGTGCCCAGACTGTGGACTTGACTTCCTCCGTGGAGGGAAGGTCAAGAGCTGAACGTTCTCACGTTCGCTGATCAAGCAGGGGATCTTAGCCAGGATATCCTCATCCTTGACAACGACTTCTTTAGAGAATAATCTGGTATAGAAGTTGGCGGCCGCTATGTGGCTGCTTTGCTGGTCTTTGAGTAAGACGCCATTATCATCGGAGATTTGGTGCAGATTAAGTTGATGCCTGCGACCTTTGACGCAAGCATGGAAGAAACTAAAGTTTTTGTAGCCCTCGATATCCCAGGTTAATCGGGCTTTCTACTTCCAAAATTTTGTCTCGACCTTTAGCCGAGACTTGAGGAGATCTTTGGTGAGGTTGAGGACGGCTCAAGCCTCCGACGATCTGTCTGAAGCGAACCGGATCTCCGTAAGGATAACGTCATCCTCCGCCTTCTTTATCTCTCGTAAGATGTTGCCAAAAGTGAGTTTAATCCAAGATGATAGAGCGCCCCTGGTTACCTTGAGTTTGGCGGCGACACGAACAAGGGGGTCGAGATTACTCGTCGAGCTCCATGCAGAGGCTACGATGTTCCTGAATTGTGGGTAGAATCTCTAGAAATTCAAAAATCGAAAAGGTTTCTTGATCAGGTTGGAGTTGTTGCTGATCTCGATTAGGAGGGGAGATTAGTCTGATTCGGTAGAGTTCAGGTGGGAGAGGTTGGAGATGAGATCTATATCGGACCAACGGCTGTCGACCAAGATGCGATCCAGGTGTGAGTATTGTCTTCGGGTGCCTTCCTGCATGTTACACCAAGTGAAGGCATTACCGGAGAATACGAGGGAGGACATATGGACGTTGAAGATAAAGGTGTTGAAGTCATTTATGGTCGGCTGAGGGGGCGACCCCCAGACTTCTCTTCTCTGCACAAGATCGTATTGAATTCTCCGAGACAGAGCCACGGAGAATTATTGAGGTGGAGGCGGTTGTCCAACTGGGTGTCCCAAAGCAGATTGTGCTCGCAGTAATCACAGCAGCCATGGACGGCGGAGAGGAGGAAACGAGATGGGAGAGTGGGGTGCTCAATCCAGTAGGAGAGCGCCTACTTCGAGTCCTAGATGACGTCGAATTTGCATTCAGCATCGAAGAGGATCCAGATGTTATGGCACCCGGCGACAGCAGATGGGAAGCCAAGTTGAAGTTGTATGGATTTGAGTTTTCTCTGAGATATTTTAGGTTCGATGATGACTAATATGTCGGCCCGGTGAGTTTTTTTGAGGCTAAGTATTCTCTTCAAGGTGGGTTTATTAGCCAGTCCTCTAACATTCCACGAAAGGATGTTAAGCATTGGGATGGATGCAGGGGGGAGGGTGTTGAGCTTGGTGGCTGACCGTATGGTCATGGTCGAGGGCTCTTGGGTGTGTTTTTTTTCTTTTTGTGTGATCTTTTGGGAGGTCTCAGATTCGCTGCTGGGTGTCGTCCGACACCTCGGTCGAGCCTAGAGGGGAGTTACCTGTACCCTTCATCAGAGTGGAGGCAACATCTTTTTCGATTTCCGCCAGCACGCAGAGGGGGTTGCTAGGGTCCAGGAAGCCGGCATCCACGGCGAGTTGGAACCTTTCTGCGGGCAAAAGACACGAGATGGCCAGGTCGCTCTCGGGGACACTTCCGGGGCAGAGAGTCGAGATAGCATAATTGGCTAAGGAAGGGTGGATGATCATAGCCATCTGATTCTCCCCGTCACTGGCCGAAGAGACAGCGCTACTCGATTGCTCATAGGCGGGCAACACGCGAGCAGCGGAAGAGGTCGTGCCGGGATGCGGGTGTAGCCTCCCTTCCCGAAAGTTTTGAAATATTTTTTTATTATTTATTTGGTTAAATTGTAATTTTTAGATTTTTATAAATAATTATTTAGTTAATTACTACGGTAGATGACTTTAGCCATGGCTAAGTTTTGAAGTATCAGACGACTAGGAATCATGGCACAGATGGTGCAGTGGCGTACTTTGACTAGTGTTTAGCCATGGTAGGGGAATGCCGAGCCATAGGTGTGTTCTAACTAAGAAAACCAGGCCAAGTTGCGAGTTAATCCCTATAAATGATTTAATTAGTTATTTATTAATATCTTGACTTTTAGGAAATTCGGTTATACCAAACTAGTCCGGACTGGGCCCGTACCAAGCCCAGAGTCCATGAGGTGTTGCAGTGTGACCAAAGACGTCAGTGTAGACATATATTGTATTGGTATTTTACCTTGGTAATTTTGGAGACAATTCTAGGAACAATTGTTACATATATATATATATATATATATATATATATATATATATATATATATATATATATATTTTTATATATATATATATATATATATATATATATATATATATATATATATATATATATATATATATATATTATATATATATATATTTGTTTTTTTTTTACATATATATATATATATATATATATATATATATATATATATATATATATATATATATATATATATATATATATATATATATATATTATATGTGCTTGTTATTAGAAATAATATTTTATTTAATAATATAGTAAATAATTTTCCTTAACAAATATGTTGGATTTTATTGGAACTATCTAGGTTACATATGTATATATAGAAGTGTATTTATGGTATATGGAAAAATTAGGCTTTTATATATATATATAATATCATTGTATCTTATTTGTGTGAATTTTGGTATAAAATTAAGAATTGAAATTCAAATATTGATATTACTTAATATTAATTTCTCGTATCTATATTTCTGGTATTTATGGCATGTATATATATATATATATATATATATATATATATATATATATATATATATATATATATATATATGTGTGTGTGTGTGTGTGTGTGTGTGTGTGTGTGTACGTATAGATAAATATACGTGTATATGTGTGTGAATATATATATATATATATATATATATATATATATATATATATATATATATATATATATAGGTATCTATATATGTAGACATAAATGTAAACTAATAGGAAGTGCAAACATTGGCCCAACCCAAGCCCGCAGGCCGAGCCCCCAACCCACTTCACCCCAAATCAGCCCAAGAACCCGAACTCTCAACCCCTCAGTTCAGAACCGAACCCCCATTAGCAGCAGGCCCAAGCCAGTCGGCCAGGCCCATAGGCTATGCTTCCCAGCAAGCAGCACCCGAGCCTGTACGTGAACTAGGCTGCTGAAACTCAATATATAAATATACGACGAGATTGAGGGATCGAAAAGAAAGAACAACCCCTAAACTCTTCACACAGCGACCACCCTCGACCCCAGACGGCCGCGCACCACCGCAGCGCCGCCCTGGGCCACCGCCGCCGGCCGAAAAAAGCCGCACGATCGCGCAGGTTGCAACAGCAACCACAGCAACAGCGGCTGAACTTCGGGTCACTTCGAGGTATGTTTTCTCTATCCCTTCTCCACAAAATTTCGAGTTATAAATTTCTATGAATAGCTAGGTTAACCCTCTGTCAACGCCTTCAATTAGATTTGTTTAGTTTGCCTTAAATGAATTATAGGAATTCCTAAAACTTCAGGAAAAACCACCAAAAATAGAGTATTAGAACTGATTTTGGAATCCAACTTGGAAGGCCGTTGTTGAACCAACCAGTAGGCATTTTCAAAAACAAACCAAAGACAGTCCTAGCCAACCTATAGGGCTCTGCAACCTAATTTACAGAACTCAATTTTATTGACTAAGCGTCGAGAAATCAGATTCCAAACTTCGACAAAAACCTATTTTTAAAACAGTAAAAATATTAAAAATCACTCCGATACCACGTGCGTCCTGCCAAACCGGGCGACGTGGTCGCGAATCGAAAGCATTGAAAGGTGCGTAACGACTTCGTGGACGTGTGGGCTTTGACGGAATTTAAATTGGTCGAGTGTGAGTGACGAATTTGATGCGTATCTGTCGAAATTTACCGTATCGACCTCTGTGCAAGTTTCCTAATTACTTTGTGCACGTTCGTCAGATCGAGACAAAACTTGTGCCAGTAGGACCGTATCATTTTTTTGGTCCTGTATGCCAAGTTTGGTCCGATTCTGAGACAGTTGATCGGATCGTCGTTTTGCGGGCCCCACTGTCCGACTCAACGGGTGATTTTGTGCACGGCCCGCCGAAGTCCAACTTTGGACATACGGTTGGGTTCGTATCGAAAAACTGGACCTATTAATATATAGTTTGACGACTTTAGAGACCATTGATTCTTGTACGATTTTCGGTGCAAAGCGGGTCCAACGGCGGGCATCATTTTTGCCTGAAATTACCGTTTTGCCTCTGTGTCCAGAATTGGACTTAAGGACAGGCAATCCTAGCTAATTTGACTGTTCTGAGAATATTGGCAATGTCTATTTCAGCTTTCGGAGACATTTGTGGATTTTGGACTTTATGGTGTACCAGCTGACGGTATCTTATTGGTTCTTCGTGCTACCACCAGGCAAGTATACCTTGCCTCCCTCTACAGTTTATTTACATGCATATTTCTATTAGTATATAGTTTTACTAGTTGGTTATTTACATGTGATTTGTATATTGTGCATGCTAGTATAGCTATAGTCCTTGTACATGGTTAGCCTTGTAGTTCATATTGGATTGGTTCTCTCGTGTATCGTAATTGGGTCGTGTCGTATCTTCACCTGTATCTTGACTGAGTCGTGTCTGCAAGTATATATGAGTGAACTGCTATTCCTTTGTCTTTTCCACAACCTGCGAGTCCACACACGGGGCGAGGGTTGTCCGTTTGCACCTGCGAGTCCACACACGGGATGAGGGTGACTTGTCTTGAAACTGACTTGCGAGTCCACATTCGGGGCGAGGATTGGTATTCCATTGATCTTCCAGCAGTTCATTTATGCATATTTGATCCCGTATCCGTGTTCATAGCTACATGTCAGTAGCCACATGTCAGTCTCATGTCTAATTCCTGTTTATACCCTGATTATATTATTGTATGATTAAACTGTTAGATAGGCATGTTTATATGTATCTTGCTAGTCCTCTGAGGACCTGATGATCTCTTCAGGTTTAGCGACTGCATGGAGTTAGTTAGCAGAGTGGGATGGTAGAGGATTGCGATGTATGATACAGGTATTTGCTTGTGATATTTCTTTATTATCTTCTCGTGCTTTATATTCTATACCATGATATACTCTGCTTATTTATAGACTCATATCATTCTTGGAGTCTAATCGGACAATATGCTAATGGACTGCAGACCATGTCCCATACTTGTTCATTCTTGTTTTATATGATTCTTGTGGATTGAGATATAGTTTAGATTAGACATGATACCCATGACCTTGACATCTTATACGTATTCGAGTCGGGCTGGAGTCCGTTCGATACGTAGCTGGCTTGCTCATGAGCTCGCGTCCAAAAAGCGGGTGCAGGTCGTGACAGCGGGCCTGCCTGGTCGATGACTGGAGGGGAGGATGTGAGGATTTCGAACCGGTTGTTGAGGGGGATGGCCGACGGTTCGACAGGGGAGCTGGCCTTAGCCGGTGAGAGGGGAGGGCGGGGGTTGGGAGAGCCGTCGTTGTCCTCGAAGTGGGAGTAGGAGTTGGGGAGTGGAAGAATAGGGGCTAAGGGTATGAGTTGGGTCACCTTAGTGGGGTACAACTTATGGGGAGCTTTCTTCTTAAGCTCCGGGTGGGCTCTAAAATAATGCTTTGTGAGGTGGCCTCTGAGCTGACAGTGCTTGCAGAAGATGATATTGTTGTCATACACCAGCGTCTGAGAGTGTGTTTGTCCCCCGAGATCGATCTGAATAAGAGTGGGGGGTTCAAAAGACAGGTCGAGCTCCACGCAAATCTTCGCGTAGTTGTCTTTGGAGAGATTGCGGGTTTCTTCGACAATGGCCACTAGGGTCCCGAAGGAGCTGGCAATTCTCTTCAGAGCAGCGGGGAAAAAGCAGACCAGGGGAAGGTTTAGGAGGGTGATCCACGTCGAGATTATCGTAGAATCGACTTTGGCCCATACTAAGGAGTAGTCGGGGTCGAAGGAGAGGTGGAGGAGCAAGTGTTTGGGGTCTAGCGGGGCGATCTTGTAAGCAGATACGAGGTCCCAGCCTGCGATAGCTTCCTGAGCTGTAGAGATCTTTGGGCACCCAGAGGGGAACTTCAGCACGAACGTCTTCGCGAAACTAGTCGATAAGGAGGAGATCTCAGCTGAAGAGAACGGAATGTGGATGATCTATCCGTCGGGGGAGCTCGGGAGCTCGATGTCTGGGAGTATGGTGTCCTCGACTTGGAGGGGAAGCTGAGCCTTGCGATCCAGCAGCAGAATCTCTGCGAAGGATAGGACCACAGGGCGGCCGCTGCACTACCGGAGGGGAAAGCCAGGGTAGCGCGGTTGGCGGGGAGTGAGATGGTGCGATTGCAGTACAGAGTGTCGGGGGCGGCCTACCGGCGAGCGTACGACAAGCGGCGGACCCTGCCAGGACAGAGTCCGAGAGGGGCCCCGAGGAGACAGGAGGGTGAGTGGGCGCATAGCCCCAGTTAGCAGACGCAAGGGTCCCCGGGAGGCCACTCGACGAAGGAGAGGCGTATGCGCCAGGGCGGGGGGTGGGCGTATGGCCCCCTGCCTGAAGGGGGGAAGGAATCTGTCCGCCCGGTGCATGGCAAGGGCTCTGCGAAGCGGGCGCATAGCAGCCAACGGAGGGATGGGGCGCATAGCCGCAACTCGACGTCTCGTGGGCGGGCACATGCTCTACGGCACGAGGTGGGGGTGCAAGGCCTCTAGAACACGTGGGCGTGTAGACGACCGAGGAGAGGGCGGGCGAAGAAGGATCTATGGGGAGGGGCGCATGGCCTTCCGAGCAAGGAGAGCACAGGCGACAGCCGTTTTAGGCGCATAGCTGCCCCTCCTAGAGGAGGGCGCAAGGCTACTCCGGGCCAGGGGGCGTATAGAATCCGCCACCGCTCTCAGCCGCATCGCAAATGGGAAGGAAATCCGAATTCAAAATCCACAGGCGAGAAAAACCCGTTTCCGAGGAGGCAAGCTCGGTTGACTCCCGGCTCTGCGACCCGAGCAGGAGGGGGGCACCACGGGGGGCCCGCAGAGAGCGGCAACTGGAGAGGGCCGACGAAGCCTGGGTGGGGCGAAACTCGGCTATGATCGCCGGATCGGGGGCTTACACCGGGAGGGGCAGCCAACAGAGCTTCGGGGCCACCCTGACGGAGGCTAGGCCGACCATAGCCAGCTGCTCGGATGTCCACTCGGTGGTCGAGCGCTAGGCCACCCTCTCTCGATCGACCGGATCCCCAGGCGGGGGGCAAGCCGCCGACAACAAGCGCGGGCGGCGACGGGGGAGGTAGGGGTGAGGCGGTCGACGGTTCGCCGGGGCTGCGCGGCCCCGGCGCCGCTGACGAGCGGGGAGGGGAGATCTTGTTGCCATGGGAACCGGGAGGGGGGAGCTTTGAAGGGGGAATTTATATATATATATATATATATATATATATATATATATATATATATATATATATATATTAGATGTCCGATGATATATACGAGACTTGGTACACGCTGCATTGCATGCCTGTTGTGTCCATTGCCTCCAACTTCCACCAAATAAATGGGAAAAATAATACGTCTCCGTGGCTCGATCCACTGTTCTTCCGCCACCCAACTGGGATCTTATACCTCTTCTCGGTAAACGCAAAAGCCACTCGAGCTCGATATTATATATAATATATACATACATATATATATATATATATATATATATATATATATATATATATATATACATACATATATATATATATATATATATATATATATATATATATATATATATATATATATATATATATATATTATATATAGCAGATGACCTCTAGCCTAGTGGTTAAGGGAGATGCATATGGCCCAAGTGGTCGGAGTTCGAGCCCCAGTGGAGGCAAGTACGCCACAATTACCCATTGCTTCAAAAAAAAAAAAAAAAAAAATATATATATATATATATATATATATATATATATATATATATATATATATATATATATATATATATATATATAGCCAATGACCACTAGTCCAAGTGGTTAGTGTGGAGGCATATGGCCCTTGTCGGTGGAGTTCGAATCCCAGTAGGAGCGAATCCAGAAACTAATTACTATTTCCAATATATATATATTTTTTCCAATATATATATATATATATATATATATATATATATATATATATATATATATATGCATCCCATGGAAAAGGATGTATCGATACATCCCAAATCTGGACCATTGGATGTTGATCCAATGGTTCAGATTGAATAATAGATTAGAAACATCATTTAATGCTGATTTTGACTTTTGACCTCTTGGTAACTTGCTTTAGCAGGTCATTCTTCACTTTAATTTTTTCAATAAACATCCTGAATTATCTCTTATTTACTCTCTATTTCGTCCATCCAATTTAATATTTTGTGCATCAACATATAAATTCCGTAAAAAAAATTTGGTTACAGGCCGTGGTGGTGGTGGTGGAAGGAGAAACAGAGATGAAGAAGAAAATAAGAATCGGTCCGGATCGCGTCGAACGTCGTCGAGCCCTCCTAAAACAACAAGGAGTACCAGCGGCGCCGAGAAGAATCGGTCCGGTTCACGTTAGGCGTCGTCGAGACCTCCTCGAACAAGGAGAAGTACCAGCGGCACCGCTCCTCCAGGCTCCCGACTTAGTAAATTTTACTGTTCATGCCATTGTCAGGAATTTTATTTTTCATCTAACAATTTAATATTTTGGTAATAAAGCTACATGTCATGGTGGCGGTGGTGAACTGAGGAAACCTGCTTTTGAGGTCGGGCGGATCATCTGCTCACATATTTAAAAAAATATCTGTATTGATCGGACGAAATATTTTTTTCTTTTCTAATGATAATATTTTTGAAGAGAACATTTTTTTGTATTGTGACATTTTGTCATATTAACCATCTTTCTAATATTTACAGTATTTTAAAAAAAATATCATTTGCCAAAGTATATTCGAATTTTTACGTTAAAAAAGTATGGTACATTTTGGACGGAGAATGGCCGTTCTCCTTGCTTTTAACACGGAGAATGGCCATTCTCCTTGCTTTTAACATGGAGAATGGTCATTCTTCGTGCTTTTACGAAGAATGGCCACTCTCCGTGTTTTTAACACAAAAAATGGCCACTCTTTGTGCTTTTAACAAAGTATGGTACATTTAGGACGAGAAATGTTCAATATTTTGTCATATTAACCATATTTCTAATATTTTTAGTATTTTATAAAAGTATCATTTACCAAAGTATATTTGAATTTTTACGCTAACAAAGTATGGTACATTTTGGATAGAGAATGGTCATTCTCCTTGCTTTTAACACGGAGAATGGCCATTCTCCGTTCTTTAAACGGAGAATGGACATTCTCCGTGCTTTTAACACGGAGAATGGCCCTTCTCCGTGCTTTTAACACGGAGAATGGCCCTTCTCCGTGCTTTTAACACGGAGAATGGTCACTCTCTATGCTTTTAACAAAGTATGGTACATTTAGGACAGGAAATGTTCAAGTATCTCATTCATTTTCACCAAATATTTACAGTATTTTTAATATCATTTACCAAAGTATATTCATTTAATATTAAAGCATATTGAAGAAAATCTGAATATCATTTTATCAGCCTTATACTGTATGGCTGCACAAAATTGCTTGTGAGTGTTTGAATATAACTAACCTACTATCCAAGAGAATTTTTCTTATATTACATACTTTTCTTCAGCGATAACAAGGGATGAACAGGCAGGATTACATTATGCATTATACTGGCATCGAATTCATACTGATGGCATCGATGTACTGATTATTTACAGAAAACAAAATACATTACAATCAAATAAAGTTTTAGTGATCCCAGGAATGCATTCGTAATGAGGCCATCTGTAAACCCTAGGAATGCACCCAGGCCTCATGAAATCTGTGAAGGGCATCTGCAAATCAAAGGAATACACCAAAAGATCAAAATCATCTGTGAAGGCCAACTGCAAATCAAATAAACGCTTCAATCAAACAAATCATAATCAAATTAAGTATACTTCATTCCAAGTCCAATAATCATAATCATCTGTGAGTGCTTCCATTCTGACTTGTGCACTTTGAAGACTTTTTTTCTCTTTAGAAAGTTCTTCTTTCAGTTGGTCAATAACCTTGTCTTTCTCTTCAGATGACTTGGTAGTCTCGTGTAATAAGAGCTTAATAGAGGAAAGCTCACCAGACTCACTAACATTATTTCTAACCTCAGCTAGTAGGTCGGTAAGTCTTCCTATTTCACCTTTGTACTCTTTGAGTACCTTCTTAGAGGTCTGATATTTGCTACGCAGTTTCCTGTAATCACTTATCAGTTCACTGAAGGCATCTCCTAATTGCTCAAAGGTGAAGTCATTATATGTATCAACTACAGGTTCAGAGAGTACCTGATCGGATGCCATAAAGCATACATTTGCAGCGTCTTCTGATTGTTCATCTTCTGAGTCGCTGGCTTCACTTTCATGCCATATGCTGGTGTTGGCATATCTCCGAGATGTTGATCTCTTCAGGTTCCCTTTCTCATACCTGTTGCTCTTCTTGCTTGATGATGAGTTTGTAGGACAATCCTTCTTCATGTGTCCCTTCTTCTTGCAGCCATAGCAGACAGCATCATCTTGATACCAGTTATTGCTGCTATTGTTTTCTTTGGCTTTCTTCTCATATCTCATGAATCTTTTGAATTTCCTTGCTAGGAGTGCTTGATCTTCAGCATCAGATTCACTGCTGTCTGAATCACCTTCAGCAGCTGTTCTGTGCTGAGCTTTGAAAGCGATCGTCTTCTCCTTTAGTGCAGGCTCTTCAAAATCTTGTAGCTCCAGTTCATGAGTGAGTAGCTTACCCATGAGTACTTCGAAGGACATAGTTGTGAGGTCGTTCCCTTCAATGATCGCAGTAGCCTTTGGAATCCAGTTCTTGGTAAGTACTCGCAGGAGTTTGCGAATTTTTTCATGGTTACTGTAATCTTTGCCTAGGGAGGACAAAGGATTTACAATATCCAAGAATCTTTCGAACATCTGAGTAACTATTTCGTTGGGCTTCATCTTGAACACCTTATACTCTTGAGTAAGTCTGCTGACCTTTGATTCTTTGACTTGAGTCGTGCCTTCATGTGTGACTTCAAGGAGCTTCCACACTTCATTAGCAGTTGTGCAGATAGACACCCTGTTAAATTCAGTTCTGTCTAAAGCACAAAATAAAGCGTTAATAGCACGTGCGTCAAGACTGGCCTTTTTTTTTCTTCCTCTGTATATCTGTTATGTGATTTTTCAACTAAAACTCCATCAACATTTATACGAGGTGGCTTTTGATAGCCATCAATAACAATAGACCATAAATCAAAGTCAAGTGATTTCAAGAAAAAACTCATCCGTGTTTTCCATTAAGTATAATTCGTACCATCTAACAGTGGAGGTCTGTTTGTGGCCTGGCCTTCACTTGTGAATTTCACAGTTGCCATGTGTTGTGCTGTGATCTATATAACAATTAGTTAAATGAATAAATAATTGCAATGTTACCTTGCTTTACCTGTAACACCCGCTCTGATACCAATTGTAGGAACAATTGGGATCAGAATATATTACCTCTAGTTGCAGTATCCGCTCTGATACCAATTGTAGGAACGAAATCGTAAAGCAGAATACTCTAGAGGGGGGGTGAATAGACTTGGCAGCGGAATAATGCTAATTAAAAATGTTAGCAGCAAGATCACAGAATAATAATCACAACTAAGTAATGTAAAGGCAGAGATAAGAAAGCAAACGCAAAGACAGCGATGTATACTGGTTTCCCTCTGTTGAGGACTAATCCAGTCGGTAGAACTATTGCTACCAGTTGAATCCACTATTGGCAAAACCGTAAGTTTTCTTACGAAGTCCTTGCAACTTCTACAACGCGAGCTTTGATACGAAGAACTCGTCCAACTTCAATTTTGAAGAGTTGAATCTTCTATCAAGCCTTCGATTATAATCACTCTGAAACTTCTAGACCGCACCGCACTGGCAAATCGACTAGAGGATTGTAACTGGCTTGGGATCTGAAATTTGAAGCTCGAAAAAAACTCTTTGGAAGACTGAAAGCTTTTTAGAAGAGAGAAGATTGAAAGTGAATGAGTAAGTTAAAATGATCAAAATCCTTTTCTATTTATAGGAGTTCCAAAGACAGAATTCGGGCAGAATTCGGACAGAACTCGATGAGCAAAACTCGGTCAAATCTGCAACTGCAGGAGGACCAAGTTCCAAGGAATTCAAAAACAAAACGGCCACTAACCGAACTCTGGCCGAACTCTGGCCGAGTTCTGTCAGGGTTAGGTTATGGTTTTAAAATAAATTTTTGGGGAATTTTGAAAACCTTTTTGAAAACCTTTTTGAAGCTTTTGTAAATACGAATGTTTTACAAAACTAAGGACATTTTAAAAACATTTTAAAATCATTTTGGAATAGCCTATTTGCCAGTACGACTCGGTGTACAAAGTATTCCTAGACTCAAATAAAATAAAAAATACATTGCTTAAAGAAATACAGACTCGAACAGGCAAACAGCGCTTCGGTCTTGAACTGTGTAGATAGCTGTTCTTGATCATGTCCAAGAGTCCGAAATATCCTGACTAGCTTCATATATCGAGACAGAGTTTGATCAATTATTAAAATCAGTTTGACCATATGACCAATGGGCCAACATCCATGACATACTCCAAGATTAACCTTGGCCAGTATATATTGTTGATAACTTCTACGCTGTCTACCAAGGCCAAGAATCTGTACGGCAAATTTGAACCGCCAGACTTTGTGAAGAATACTGTTTGGCATAAGTGAAAGATTATTAGCTTGGCCAAATCATCTGGATTAACAGAGTTATCTCCGCTACGAAGCCGTTGTAACAATTCAAAGAACTTCTCTCTCACTTTCTTATTCATGACTTCTGAGTGTTTGTCCTTAGAATTAGCCAGCAATCTTGTGATGTGATCTCTATACAGACTCAACGATGCTGGTGGTGCGGGCTGCTGTTGTTTTTCTATTATCAATTTTCTGTAATTAGCATCATCCTCACTATCATCCTTCAGCGGTAGACCGAAAATGGCTGCCATATCGCCCACACTCGGCGCTATTTTAACAGTAGTGCTCAGTTGAAAGTATCTGATGCCAGATTTGTCTTCCACATAAGTTCCTATCAAATTCTCGAGACCTTCTGAAACCTTGGCCAATTCTTGAGTACGAACATTGTTTTTGTAGAATACCTCGACAAAATTGTAGAAACCGGTATTCTTCAAAGAATCAATAACTGGCTCGGGCAAAGGCCGCCATCTTCTTTGACATCATCCATAAGAGTTTACATCGTCTTGAAAGAAGAACGAAAAACTCTTGAATCTTTATTCCTGGCAGTTTTTTTCTACAAAAAATACAAAAAATTAGGTTTCTGTCAACTGTTCTCCGTCAATCTAACACGGAGAATGGCCATTCCCCATGACTTTAACACGGATAATGGTTATTCTCTGTGATATTTGCATGGAGAATAAACATTCTCCGTGATATTTGTACAGAGAATGACCATTCTCCTACATTTTAACACGGAGATGGCCATTCTCCATGATATTTGCACGAAGAATGACCATTCTCCTATATTTTAACACGGAGATGACCATTCTCCGTGGTTTTAAGACGGAGAATGACAGTTTCCCTTCATTTTAACACGGGAATGGCCATTCTCCGTCAAGTCAACATGGAGAATGGAATTAATCCTTCAATTTAACAAGGAGAATGGTCATTCTCCGTGATATTAACATGGAGAATGACCATTCTCCATCAATATAACACGGAGAATGGTCATTCTTCTACATTTTAACATAGAGAATGACTATACCCCTCCGTTGTATTAAGACGGAGAATGACTATTTCCCTCCGTTGTCTTAACAGAATCTTGAACAGAACTTATAGTTATACCTTCTTTTTGCCCTCCTTCTTGATTACTAGCCTCTGGCTCATGTGCAACCTTTTTAAATCTCCTCACAACAGCTCTCTCATTTTGCATATCTATATCTTCTCCATCTTCTCTAACTAAGGTTCCATTTGATGCTGATGTTTGCGACATGGTGTGAAGATTGCAAATGGAGAGTCATTGACGAGTTTTTGAATTAGGGTTTGAAGATTTTAGAGGATAAAACCTAGATACGAAAAGGAGCAGCGTATGGAAGAAGAGGAAGAGTAGAAACTTTTTGGTTTTGAAGAGTACGTTTCGTGAGTGTTTTGAAAAAATTAGAAGGGAAATAAGGTCATGCCGTACCCTTTTATATATTTTTAGCTAATTCTGGGCACGCGATGAAATGTTATTTTATGGTAGGTTTTTCATAAAACTTTTGCGGTTTTTGGGCATTTTATAAATTTTCTCTTGTGAATAACTTGAGAATTTTTCTCGATACATGCTTAGACAGAAATCACTTTAGCACGAAGAGAGGGTATACACATAGGATCAGAGGCATAAATCACTTTAGCATGAAGTGAGGGTATACCCATAGGGTCAGAGACACATGTTAGCATATTTTAGATTACATGGCAGCATGATTATGAAACAAATGAACATGTTGATATTATTTTCATCCCACATTTTAAGAACATTATAACTCAACAAAACAAATAAACATAATATATTAAATAAATAAAGAAGAAAAAAATTCATCGTCTTCCATATTCAATCATGTTAGTTTGGACTCTTTTCTGCTTAATTATATTGTTCCGCAAGTTGGATAGTTCTTCATTGTGCTCTGAAGTTGCAATTCATTCAGCAGCTTTTCGCCTTTCCATTTCCGATTCAAACTGCATATACAAATATAACATCAAAAATATTGTTCTAAAAAGTGTAAGTTTTTGACGACATATTTTCAGACTTACATTGAGAGAACGGGAGTCCAGACTACATCCGTCTTTCATGAATACAATTATAAAAATCCCACAATCAAATGTATTGCCTTGGCGGGGAACATAAGGACGACGTTTTATGGCAAAAGTAGAAAAGTTGAACCTAGTATCTCTCAACTTCAAAATCTCTTCTTCGAGAAAGAGATTCAAATTTGAAAACTACAATTACCAAAATACAATATGTATTAATATACCGCTGATCTTGTACACAATTCATAAAAATTGATGAATATGAGCTTATTATTTCTTTTATGACTGATTTGTTTTGAATTGGCTCATCTGTAGATGCAAGTGTGTCTCAAATTTTAACAGTTATTGTTTTAACCATAACTCTTGCAAGAGTATAGTGGTCAGACAAAAGAATGAGTATGTATATCTGAATCAGGATTAATTAGGTAAAACAAATTAGTAAATTTTTAGAAAATTAGGATTAATATTTAAACAGAAATACATTAATACCTTGTTACAAATGCTTAAAGATCTCATATAATCCTGGAAATATTTTTACTTCTTCCATATTTCATGAAATTGTTTGTCAGATGGAGGTAACCTTGCTCTCTACATACACATCAATTAATACATGACGAACGACAAACAAACGAAAAAATTGTTAATGCATAATCATTGAAGAATAAAATGCTCACTCACCGTTAACCTTATTGGTAAATACCATACATTAGCTTTATTGAAAATTCTTTTCTGTTCCTCTGCGGTGAGAAGAGCAGAGACAATGGTTACAATCTGAGTATCTCATTAAAAATATCAGCGATGGAATCGAAGTAAACATAGATGGCATCTAAGAAGAAATCTACTATCTATACATACCCCATCTTTAATTCTCCTTTCTGGAGCTAAGGACTTCAGATATCTCAGCCCGAGATACATAGATATTGCTGCAAGATGATATTATTTCCCTAAGAAAAGAAACGAATATATTAGGAAAAAAAACTGTTGGAATTAAATGAAAACTCATATTACTTACTTGTCAGGTCTATCATCCGCAAAAATATAGTCGTAAAAACTCGAAGAAATACTAGTACATTGGCTAGGCTTTGAGGTTAAGTTCTTGTTAAACTTTTTAAAGGTGTGACCGGATCTAAATTTTCTCGCATTTTTTTCGAAGAACTGCTAAAGTCTGTTTCTTCTAGAGGATACATATTGAGAATTCGGTCCATTGATTTATCATTTTTTTTAGCCGCACGTCCTCCTCATCAGAAGATTCAACGAAAACCTCCTCCACATTATTAATTACTCCAGATGAAGATGCCTTCTTCAAAGCTGAAGATTCTTCCATCTTTTCTAAACGTCTAGATATATTCATTTGTTCAATTTCGATTGAACCAAGCTTAGAATTAATTGAAACAAGTTGACTTGAAATCTTCAACAAATGTTCTTCAAACCTGGGCATCATATGCGAAATGAAGGTTTTATTTGAAGCTGGCATCCAATCTTCTACCTCTTCTACATGTTCTATACGAGTAGATATCTTTCTCCAGTACTACAAAATGAAATAAGAAAACTATTCTATGTATTTCAGAATAAATAATAGTTGAAACAAGAAAACTATTGTATATATAGCAAGAAAAAAGTACAAAAAGTGAGGAAAATGGAAAGATAAATAAATTTCGAGACTAGCAAAGAATCTACTAGTCGTTTGAAGGGTTATCATGAAAGGTTATCATGATTAACAATTTGAGGAACTCTAGAAGTGATTTAATTCCGTTGGTACTCCTCGTTATTCGAGGAGGGTTCGACGAAGTCCGCTGCGAACCAAAATTTCTTCTTCTTTCCTTCTTCATCTCCGTTTCTCCTTCCACCACCACCAACATGGCCTGTAGCTTTATAACCAAAATATTAAATTATTAGATGAAACAAAAAAATAAATTATGGAAAGATTATTAAATCACAATCAAAATAACACATATTCATAGAAAACATGAGATTAAAGATAAAAATGTTACAAAAGCAACACCACAATTTACAACAACTAAGCAGACTCTGCTAAGCAATAACTAAAATTTGGGATTATGTCCTCCTTGGATTTAATTTACACAAAGAAGAGATTTGAGAGCGAGTTTTTATCGGCTTCCTACCCCTCTTCTTCCTCTGAATTCTTCCCTTACTATTATCCAAATTGGCTACAGGATCTTCGTCCATGTCGTCGTCGGTGTCATCATCTAGATCACCACCAGCTATCGGAGCATCGGTGGTATCGTAGTTGCACAAAATATTAAATTGGATGGACGAAAAAGAAAGTAAATATAAGTTAATTTATGGTGTTTATTGAAACAATTGCATGAAGAATGACCTGCTATAGCAAGTTAACAAGAGGTCAAAAGTCAAAAACAGTATTAAATGATGTCTCCTGCGTTATTTAATATGAATTTAATATGAACCATTGGATCAACATCCAATGGTTCAGATCCAATGGTTCAGATTTGGGATGTATCGATACATCCCAAAAGGGTGGATGTATTGTAGAATTATATATATATATATATATATTTTTTTTTTTTTTTGTAGAATTTTATATATATATATATATATATATATATATATATATATAAACTGAATTTACCGAAACTTAAATCCTTTTCTGCATCAAATCGAGGACACGACGATCTCTGCCATAGAAGACTGATCGAGCAACGCAGATGGGAAGGGAATCAAAGAAGAATGATACATGTGTGTCGTGTCCTAATTTGTAGACATAGATGCTGCTGGATCTCGCCTGTTGGGTAGAAAAAATTAATCGATATGTGTCTAATTGATACAAGAGTCCAGTTTTCTTAGCAATCATAAATTGAATCCTCGAGTCTGATCCTGTGTCGATCGCTGTCAAATTGAGTCGACACGACGACTGATCCAGACTCTTGGATTGAAAAAGAATAAAAATCACAGGGATTGCATAAATTGAAAACTCACCTCGAGTCGTCGATCGATGATCGTCGACGCCGGAGGACGTCAACACCACTGATCTGAGTCGCCGAGAGCGCAGTGATGGTAAAGAACTTGGTTGAAGAGCTGATCGAACTCTATCGAAGCATACAGTCATCAATCCACCAGTGCTGGCACCGTCCGAGTTAACTCGTCAAACCCATCGTTGATAACGACGGTTGACCTCGCCGGAGATTTCGGTGTTTGGAGGAGCTCTGCTTGAACGTTGTCGATCACCGGAGAAGAAGATGAGAGCACCGCCGAAGGCACCAAGATGGGTCTTCCTATTAGAGCAAACTTCACCATCATAACCACCAACCTCTCGAGCCGGGGACCCAATTCTTGATCTCAAGAAAAGTTGGGATGAGTCTTCAATGGGGAAATTTGAGAATATAGATTTCACAATGGTGGGCTTGGGTTACTTGGAGGGAAAAAAAACTAGCCGAGCTATAGTACCAGTATTAGGAATAATGATTTTGAATTTAATTATTGTGGGCTGAAGATAAATGTGAATGAATAAAATGGTTGAAAATGAACTCCTATTTATAGGGCTCAATAGAATTTTCTAGATTAACCAATAATTAGCACATGTCTAATACTAATAGGAGTTAGGGATCGGCATTGGGCCGGGCCGGGCTGTCCAAGCCCATAAAGTACGGACTCGGGTCAGGCTGGGCTTACTTATTATTTATGAAGTCCAAGCCCGCCCACAAGAGTCGGACAATTCAGGCTAAGTCGGATCGGGCCAGGCTAGCTTTATAAAAATTGATATTTTACATATTTTACTCTTTCAAAATACACAATTATGACTTTTATATGGCTCATGTTTGTGTTTATATGACAATGATAAGTTGGTTGGGGTCATACAAGCTGTGTACAATTTGTATGCTTAAATGGAGTTGCACATATCCGAAAGGTCTTTCATTTACTTGCTCTTCCTGCAGCGGCTTTGATCTGTAGCTCAGCAGGAGAAAGATGCTCTCACTATATATATATATATATATATATATATATATATATATATATATATATATATATATATATATATATATATATATATATATTACACACACACACACACACGGTCTTTCATTTACTTGCAGCAGCTTTCATAACAGTGTCCTTTCTTAAAACTCTCAAGTAAATGAAAGACCGTGTGTGTGTGTGTAATATATATATATATATATATATATATATATATATATATATATATATATATATATATATATATATATATATATATTATACAAAACACAAAGGTTTTTGAATCCTAGGGCTGACTGTGCCAAGCTAAAGAGTGGTTGTGATTTAATCTTGGTGAATCAACGGTTGTGGGGTTTTATGGGGAATCCAAATAGTGGGATTTGCACTCATAATGGTTGTGGATGAGCATTATTGAGAGTGGGGTTTTATGGGGAATGAGCATTATTGAGAGTGGGGTTTTTATGGAGAATCCAAAGAGTGGGGTTTGCACTCATAATGGTTGTGGATGAGCATTATTGAGAGTGGAGTTTTATGGGGAATCCAAAGAAAATTCACATCCAGCAGTGGTTGGGATTTAATATTTTGATGGGGGCCTCATAATTATTATTGTTCGTTTAAAATTGGGGGTCCAAAATTTTGAGGGGGAATACCTTAAATGAACCATGCCCTATGGGCACGGATTATGACTAGTATATATATATATATATATATATATATATATATATATATATATATATATATATATATATATATATATATATATATATATATACCGTGTGTGATATATACGGGCTAGCTCTTTTATATGAAAGACCGTATGTGTGTGTGTGTGTGTGTGTGTGTGTGTGTGTGTGTGTGTCCAGGGGCGGAGCTAGCCATTCGACTCCGTGGGGACAAATAAAATTCTTCAAAATTTTATGTGAATTGAATGAAATAAAATGTCTATTTATGAACAGTCCCTTCTAACGATATAGTATATGCAAATGCACATTGAACTATTTTTTTCCAAAAATTAATTGACATATAATTAGTAAAAGTGAAAATAAATTGTATTAAAATTATAATCTTGCCTGCATTCGTAACACTCCTCCAATACTGCAAATTTGGACCCTTTCAAAAAAATCCTCCATTGTTATCTTTAGCAGAATGCATCGAAAAACCTGCATATGATTAAAAAATAGAGCATAAAATTAAAAACTCCTCCAATAGTATCCAAAAATAAATCAAAAGTATCACTGAGATTAGAGATAGCAAATGATAATTGGAATAGTTGAGCACAACAGCATCTCACCTTTGCCACAACCAATTTCCCATTAACAATTTCACAGTAATCTTGCAACATTATCTATGTAGCATGTCTGATCCAATAAACAATAAGAATTGAACAAAAACACAAAAACTAAATGACTGAAACAAGAGAAATAAAAGAGGACCCGCAGACAAACACACTAAACGGGAAGAACCTGAGTTAAAAGTGGAGAACCATCCCTAATCTTCCACAAAGCACACAAGTACAACACAAATTAAATTGTACTAGGAGTTGGTTGTGGCCTGCCATGCAAGTGTTCCCAACTTGGAGAAGGCAGATTTAACAAGAACATTACCCTCACCTCCCACAAAGCACACAACATAAGTCGAGAACCATCCCTAATCTCCCACAAAGCACACAACACAAGTGAAAATATATTACATAGAACAACAGCAGAGCAACCAATTGACCACTGAAAGTAATGCTCAAACTAATATTGGCAAAGGCTGATACTAAAAGTAATGCTCAATACAATAACATCATTCAGAAAAGAAAATTAATGACAACTCAAAACTGAAAGTAATGCTGCCAACAAGATGCTACAAAATTCTGCCATACTGACAATACTTTTCAGACTGATACTAACAAGGGATGCTGCTGCCAAAACTGAAGATAATGCTGCCATACTGACAACAGGCTGCTACAAAATTCTCATTGATATTGCAGAATACTGATACTGCAGAATACTACCAAATGTCACAACCCATCCAACTCCTCTTTGCGCGGTCTCATGTTTTGGTAGCGTTGAAGGATCTTTCATTGTCGAGAGCAGTGAACACATCTTTCTCAATATATGTAACCAAGCAGTCATTCATCCATTGATCGCCCATCCGGTTCCTCAGTCGATTTTTTACAATCTTCATTGCTGAAAACTCTCCTTTTTCTTCCAATTAGTGAAGCCCCCTATTATGAAAGAATCAGTTCCTTTTTTCGAATCTCCAACATCAACTCTCATGAGATAACAACATAAGCAAAAGGCAGCATCTATTTCAATGCTATACTCTAACCAACCACCAAACTCATCAAACCAATCTGGATTGAATCGACGTTTTACCTTTCTGATCTCTCTTTGTGGAAATTTATGACCACGAGGCTGGCATGGACCTCTTTACAAATAGGCTCTACGAATTTCCTCACGCTGATTAGGATGATATTCTAAAATTTGTTGTCGAGAAGCCGGATCCGACGGAAGAGTTTCTGAATTAATTTCAATACGCCTATGTCTAGATGAATGTGGTCTTTCATTTTCATCACTGCAATCCTTACTTTCTTGAGCAAGAGAAGGAGGCAGCTCGAATCTTTTTAGTTTCACAACGAATTTATCAAGTGCCATACCTAATAATGAAAATAAAAAAGTTCAAAATCAAGTTTCATATACCTAAATGGCTAAACCCTAAATCTAGTGATGAATTTCAAGTTTTCAACCAAGGTCCCTTGTCGAATGTAAACACAATACACAAATAATCTATTTATAAAATCTAAAATCTCCCAACAAAGCAAGATAGATAATTAAACCCTTGATTTTGATGAGTTTTGATTCAATTCCCAAATTAGAGAGGATATGAAGGGAAGGGGGGTGTGGAGAGAAAGAGATATATATGAATAATAGAAACTAACCTGATCGACGTCGGCCACGCTCCGACTCCGGCGTCCTTTGCCCCACGGCGTCGGCGTGTCGCAATTTTTTTTGTTTTGGAGAGGAAGAACGGAAGAAGTTAGGTTAACGGGTTGGGAGTCTTGGACTCTTGAGCCTTGAGAGTTGGGGACTTGGTCTGCTATGTCAATGTGGCTGCTCCTTTTTTTCTGGATGTGGTACTGTGGTGGGACCGTGGGGGCATGCAAGAGTATATGAGTTGCTTTTAAAAAAAAAATTCTGAAAAAAACTCAAAATCTCGTGGGGGCAACTGCTCCAATCTCTTATGTGTGGCTCCGTCCATGTGTGTGTCTATATATATATATATATATATATATATATATATATATATATACGGGCTAGCTCTTTTATATGGCTCGGGCGGACGCATAGTCCAAGCTTGTATCGGGCGGGCCTCGGGCCGGGCTCGGATGGGCGGATGCATAGTCCAAGCCTGGCCCTATACTAATATGGACCGGATCGGACTACCCTAATGACCGGCTTCTATCGGACTTTGACCCATCGGACCGGGCGGACTTTTTGGGCTCCCATAGACTTCGGGCCAAATGATGATCGCTAATAGGAGTTAGTTAGTTAGGGTATTCCTTGCACAACCCCATCAGCCTTTCGTTGTATTTTCTTTCAGACTTGCACGAATGAAAACTAATTTTAAGATTCAAGACTTCAAACTCTACAAAATTTGCATTGATGAGATACATTGGCAATTATGGTTGAAGTTTGAAGGCTCAGATTAGCAAGTGTGCATCAATAGATGCATTGCAGTATCTGTCCACTACTAACGTCATCTCATCAATGTCCACTTTCTTCATATTTGTTAGCAACATATAATTGAATAAAAATTCTCAGAGACTTCCCTTCTCCTAAGAGTTATCGGATCAGGAAAATGCTTGTTTCATGAGACAAGAAAAAAAGTACCGAACAATATCATTACATATTGTAAACCCCCCTTCTTTAATTTCCATTATTACTAAATATTTCATTTTAAAATAGGTTTAATTAAAATAGAATAAGTAAATCATTGTGTATATATATACATATGTATTACTTAGAGTGTATACAAGTATATATAAATGCCTTGGAGTATAGGTATCACACACACACACACACACACACATATATATATATATATATATATATTAATTAAAATAGAATAAGTAAATCATTGTGTATATATATACATATGTATTACTTAGAGTGTATACAAGTATATATAAATGCCTTGGAGTATAGGTATCACACACACACACACACACACACACACACACACACACACACACACACACACACATATATATATATATATATATATATATATATATATATATATATATATATTAATTAAAATAGAATAAGTAAATCATTGTGTATATATATACATATGTATTACTTAGAGTGTATACAAGTATATATAAATGCCTTGGAGTATAGGTATCACACACACACACACACACACACACACACACACACATATATATATATATATATATATATATATATATATATATATATATATTTTATATATATATATATAATTGAGATTTTTGCATAAACTTATCTATGTTATAGAGTCATATTCATATAAATAAATATAAGGCATATACCCATATATACCTATTAGAGTATAATTGTATAAAATTTGAGGGTAAGGCATACATGATTATAACTAGGTTATATATTATACCCACATGAATATCCAAGTTATATAAACCTACCCAAGCCCAACAACACAGACCATTATAACTTATATTCTTCCAAAACTATAAAACCTAAGCCAAACCTTAATAAAGCCAAAGCCCGGCCCAGGCCTCCGGCCCTTAGAGCAGCTGGCCAATGTTAGAAGCGCGCGCGTAGGAGCCGTTCTGCGCACAGCTGCGCGTGCGCCAGGCACTGCAGGCCACGCGGTACAGTCTATCAGTCGTCCTGCGACCACACCCCCCCTCTCTCTCGGCATATAGCACCCCCCTTCCTCTACAACAGAGTGAACTTCCTATTCCCCCTTCATCCCTAAACCCTATCCGCCCCCGGCCCCTCTCCTATCTACCACCATCCGTTGCGAGTCCCCGGCAACTCTCGGCGCGACGGCTGCGAGTCCTCGGCAACTCTCGGCGCGACGGCTGCGAGTCCGACCATCCTCGTGGACGCCGTGGTACAACAGCTTGACGAGGCGAGTCGAAAGCCGTTCCACCGACCAGTCCACCGAGGGCAACCGACGTCTCCGGTCGGGCGCGCGGTTCGAGCGCTACCTGTTTCATTTCCTGCCCGCTGTTCGACGAGCAGTCCACCGAGGTGCCACATTCGAATACGAACAGCACGTTCCGTCCTCTGGTATACAGCGAGCTCCTCTCCTTCCATTCATATATATATATATATATATATATATATATATATATATATATATATATATATATATATATATATGCTTCCAACAGCATTTAGACTTGTAAAAAAGTCTTCAGGATTTGAGCAAAGTAGTTCGGTTGCATATATATATGAATAAGTTATATTTAGAAGAGGTAAGTAAGTTAGAAGGAAGAACAATATTAACATATAGATGGTGTGTGAGGATGTTTAGCATGATGAGTAGCCTAGCCTAGAAATTTCTTGTTAGAAATTGATTGTACTTCACTGACCAGTTCTGCGAAGTTGAATATGTCGTCGAGGCTTGAATCGTGCATTTAGCAGCACTTTCCTTAAAGTGTTTCGGGCACTCCGGTAACGTCTTGGAGTCAGCACGCCAGAACACCCAAGATAAGACAGCCTTTCTGCCGGAGGTTCACTAGACGCTGTGAGACACCGGCGTAGGGAAGAACACCTTTCTGGAAACTTTGGAAGAGAAAAGATAGAAGAATGAATACTCAGATTCTGTGTGTTTGGACTCAGAATTCTGTAGTATTTATAGATGAATTAGTGTTGTTTCGTGAAGTCGCGACCCTTCCGAAACAACATTCATTCACCTGTTCGCAGATTCATTCACCCTTTCGTTGGTGTGGGTAAGTGCACAAGTGCGTCTACAATGCGCCACTATCGCCTCTACGTCCGAGCCCGTGCCCGATCCCGAGCCGGAGCCGGAGCCGGTGTTGCCGGTGGCAACACCGGCTATATTTTTATGAAGAGGATAAAACAACAACCTATGGTCACCCACTAGCAACCCTTTGGTTGTTGCACACTCCTCATGAGTGCACATTCCTATTTAAGCACTCTCAAAGCCTTTCTCTTTTTCCGATGTGGGACTAAAGTCCCTTCTCTTCCTTTTCATCCTTTAAGAACAATGAATGGAATTAATTAATTCCAACAATCCCCCACTTGTTCCATAAATGATGGAAAGGAATTCCAGAATACATCACTTAAAGAATGTTAATATAGTTAGGTATCTTTCGATTTGAACCTAACCTTAGTAGATGCAACACAAGATTTTATCGGAATTTCTGGTAGCTGGGCTTTGAACCAGTTATTCCTTGTGATAAAATCGGTGTTACTTTACACACATTCTTTTATAGTTCTTCGCCTACATCTCTCGCTTAGCACTATTAATGGCCATGTGCTGATCCTGTCTCGTAAATTTTTATAAGATAAACTCCAGATCTTACTGAGACGGCACCATCTCTAAATTTACATAGGTGAAGTTCTTTCAGTATCTCTGTTGCTTTACAGATACATGTCAATATTACTGAACTTCATTAAGAGTTTTATAAACTCAACCATCAAATTGCAACAGTCAACATTATCATGTCATATGCATCCAAATCAACAGTTTGTTGTTACCCATTGAATCTAAGATTAAGGTTTTCTTAACATTAGATTGGGTTGCCACTGTTGTTGGAACTCTTACTCAAGGAGTTTCAATCCCATACCTCTCGATGTAGACTTTACTAAATCCCTAACTGGTGGTTTAGTAAAGGGATCAGCTAAGTTATAGCTGGTACGCACATACGTAAGAGAAATGATTCCATCTTTGATCAATTTCCTTACGTAGGTATGTCTTAGACTTATATGTCTAGACTTCCCATTATACACTTCGTTGTAGGCTCTTGCTAGAGTAGCTTGACTATCGCAATGTATTGACACTTTTGATACATTCTCTTTAGCCAGCAGAACTTGTAATAGAAGATCCCTCAACCACTCAGCTTCTTGTCCTGCAGAAGCTAGAGCCACAAACTCTGACTCCATGGTCGAATGGGTAATGCACGTTTGTTTCTTGCTCTTCCAAGAAACTGCCCCTCCGGCTAGCGTAAATACCCAACCTGTCGTAGATTTGTTATCCCCGACACTTGATATCCAACTAGCGTCGGTATATCCTTCTAATACGGCAGGAAATCTACCATATTGTAATCCAAGATTCTTGGTTTTCAAAAGATAACCAAAAATTCTTCCGATAGTCCTCCAATGCTCATTATTAGGGTTGCTAGTAAATCTACTCATTTTACTAACTGCAAATGCTATATCAGGTCTTGTGTATTGCATTAAATACATAAGACATCCAATAGCACTTGCATATTCTAATTGAGCGACGGCTCTACCAGAATTCTTTTCTAGTTTAACACTTGGATCAAATGGAGTGTTCACTTCTTTGAATTTTAGGTGTTTGAACTTGTCTAGCACTTTCTCAATATAGTGTGACTGCGTAAGTTTAAAACCCCCACTGTTTTGTATTACTTTGATCCCCAAAATAGTGTCAACTTTTCCAAGATCTTTCATCTTGAATGTGGAAGTTAGAAACCTCTTTGTTTCTGTAATTCCACTCATCTCGTTGCTAATGATCAATATATCATCAACGTAGAGACAAAGAAATATCACAACATTTTCATATACTTTAGTGTATAAACACTTATCACAAACATTGTGAACAAAGCCATTAGAAATTATGACTGAGTTAAATTTCTGATGCCACTGCTTTGGTGCTTGTTTTAATCCGTACAAGGATTTAACAAGTTTGCATACCTTTTGTTCATTTCCCGGGAGCACGAACCCTTTCGGTTGCTCCATGTAAATCTCCTCATCGAGATCTCCATTTAAGAATGCCGTTTTGACATCCATCTGATGAACATTAAGATGATGCAATGAAGCTAACGCAAACAATATTCTAATTGTAGTCGTTCTTGCTACTGGTGCATATGTGTCAAAATAATCAATTCCTTCTTTTTATCGAAATCCTTTGGCTACTAGTCTAGTCTTGTAGGTGTTTAAAGTACCATCACTATGATACTTTTTCCTGAACACCCACTTACATCCAATAGGTCTTGACCCTTTGGGCAGATCGATAATTTCCCAAGTGTGATTAGACATTATCGAATCTATCTCATCTTGGATAGCATATTTCCAAAAAGATGAGTCCCGCGAAGCTATTGCTTCCTTAAAAGTTTTAGGATCATCTTCCACCTGAAGAATGATAGAAATCTTTCGAATAAATTTCTCTGTATTTCCTTCCACTAAGTAAAAGGAAATAAGTTGAGAATCTATTTCGTCAGGTCCTAGATCCTTAGCCTTTCGAACTCTCTTGCTGATCCGAAGCTCGGATTATTTTTCAACTAACCGTGAAGAGCTCTCCTCATGAGACTCTTCATAAGCAGGAATTTCAGGATCCTTATTCTTAGTAATAAGGTTCTCGGAAAATTCCACATCTCTGGATTCGACAATAATGTTAGACTCTAAGTTTAAAAGCCTATATGCCTTACTATTGGCAGCATAACCTACAAAAGCACTTTTGATTCCACGAGGACCTAATTTGGTCCTTTTAGGATCCATATTTTTGTAATAAGCTATGCACCCCCACACTCTAAAATAACTGATATTAGGCTTACGGCCTTTCCATATCTCATATGGTAAAATACCAGTTTTCTTCAAAGGAATTCGGTTCATTATATGACATGCAGTAAGTAAAGCTTCTCCCCACAAACTAAATGATAATTCAGAATGCATTAGCATTACATTTATCATTTCTTGATACGTTCTATTTTTTCTTTCTGCTAGTCCGTTCTATTGAGGTGTCCGTGGTGCAGAACATTCATGAATAATATCGTTTTCTTCACAGAAGGTATTAAATTCAAAAGAAAAATATTCACCACCTCTATCACTTCTAAGTATTTTAATCTTTCTACCAAGTTGATTTTCAACCTCTGATTTATATATTTTAAAAGCATTAAAGGCTTCATCTTTATGCTTTAATAAATATACATATGTAAATCTAAAGCAATCATCAATGAAGGTAATAAAGTATTTATTACCTCCTCGATATAATGTGCCTTTAAATTCACATAAATCAGAGTGAACTAAATCTAGTAGATTGGTGTTACACTCTACACTGTGAAAAGGTTTTTTTAATCATTTTGGATTTTACACAAATTTCACACTTATCTAAATCTTCAGAATTGCATGAAATTAATCCAGATTTAATTAACATTTTCATAGTGCTAATACCTATATGCGCTAATCTACTATGCCATAAAGTAGATGACTCAATCATGTAAGCAGAAGTAGAAACTTTATTGATATTATTCTCAATGATACAAAGTTTTATCATACCCTCATCGGTATATCCCTTTCCAACAAACACACCATTACGGGTCAATATTAATTTGCCCGACTCAAAGACAGACTTTATTCCTGGTTTACCCAATAAGACTCCACTGACGAGGTTCCTACTCATATCCGGGACGTGAAGTACATTAGTCAGAGTTACTTTCTTCCCGAAAGTGAATTGGATTTCCACATCGCCTGTTCCCACGACCGTTGAATGTCCTTCATTTTCCATCTGAACTTCTTGTCCATCATTGACTTCAGAGTAGGTCTTGAAAGCTGCTTTGTCGTACGAAACATGAACGGTAGCACAAGTATCGTACCACCATCCTGGAGCCTTTCCTTTGTCCGTCATGAGTTTGCTCACCGTAGCAATTATGTCATCTGTCTCAGTGAGATTTACCTCGCTGTTTTGGGTCTTTCGAACCCGACAGTCTCTGGCATAATGTCCTGCTTTGTCGCATACAAAACAGCCGGTCTTGGGTCCTTTAGCGGTGCTGGAATTCTTGAACTTTTGTTGGTCCTTCTTAGGACCAAGAAAGTTTTTCTTTCCTGCGGGTCTCTTGCCTTTCGCGCTCACCACGTTGGCTTTAGAAACTCCGTTGTTCTCGGATTTCTGTCTTTCCTTCGATTCCTCTTCGATTCGAAGGTGTTTTTGAATCTGTTCCAGTGAGAAATCCTCAGAGCTGTGAAGTAGTTTCTTCCGATAACTATTCCAAGATGCTGGCAATTTAGTAATTATAGCACCAACTTGAAATGGTTCCGGAAGTTCTATCTTCACTGCCCTGAGTTTGTTGACTAGAACTTGTAGTTCGTGTACTTGGGCTAGTATAGGCTTTGTATCAACCATTTTGTAATCAAAATACTTTGATATAAGAAATTTCTTTGTACCTTCTTCTTCTGCTCTGAATTTGAATTCCAGAGCCTTACAGATGTCAATTGCCAAAGGATTTTTCGTGTAGAGGTCGTACAGTCTGTCCGACAGGGTGTTCAGAATGTGACCACGGCACAGCAGTTCGTCCTCTTTGCGCTTTTTGCGTTCTGCCTTGACCGCATCAGAATCTGCTGGAGTGGGTTCTGGAATGGGTGGCAGATCTGGATCGAGGACGTAGTAGATCTTCAGTGCTGTCAGGAGGAAGATCATCTTGTCCTGCCAGCATGTGAAGTTTGTCCCGTCGAAGCGATCTAGTTTGACTAGATCCTGATTCATGACCTTGATGCTCGAAATCGCAGCCTCGGACGCCATTATTTGCAACACTTTAAGATTGTTAGAAATTGATTGTACTTCACTGACCAGTTCTGCGAAGTTGAATATGTCGTCGAGGCTTGAATCGTGCATTTAGTAGCACTTTTCTTAAAGTGTTTCGGGCACTCCGGTAACGTCTTGGAGTCAGCACGCCAGAACACCCAGGATAAGACAGTCTTTCTGCCGGAGGTTCACTAGACGCTGTGAGACACCGGCGTAGGGAAGAACACCTTTCTGGAAACTTTGGAAGAGAAAAGATAGAGGAATGAATACTCAGATTCTGTGTGTTTTGGACTCAGAATTCTGTAGTATTTATAGAGGAGTCCGAGGCCCGAGCCTACGCCGCTCGCCCGATGCCACGTTGCCCAAGTGCACAAGTGCGTCTACAATGCGCCACTATCGCCTCTACGCCCGAGTCCGATTCCGAGCCGGACCGGCAACACCGGCTATATTTTCATGAAGAGGATAAAACAACAACCAATGGTCACCCACTAGCAACCCTTTGGTTGTTGCACACTCCTCATGAGTGCACATTCCTATTTAAGCACTCTCAAAACCTTTCTCTTTTTTCCGATGTGGGACTAAAGTCCCTTCTTTTCCTTTTCATCCTTTAAGAACAATGAATGAAATTAATTAATTCCAACAAAGATTGGATATTACATTACTGCCTTATCTCCGAGAAGGCAACTGGGATGGAGATTTCTTGCCTAATCTTAGTATTGATCATAAAAATCATATAGTGGTGTACAACACTCCCCCATTAGGCTTGGAGTAGATTGACAAGGATTGTATTCCCTTATGAGTTATTTGTTGATGTCTTTCCTTGCAGCAAACAACATTAAAAGCCGCAAAAAACATGCAAAATATATTATTTTTTTTCCTTAGATGGTACAACGATTGCACGATGGAGAATCTATTACCTTCCTCTTCAATCCCAACAAGTTGGTGTGGAATTTATCATGCATGCAAAGCCATAAAAGTATATATCCATAAAAATCAATTTACAAGCTAAGATGTCTGGTTGTGCTCATTTAGATGAATATAAATGAAAATGTGATTAACTTAGAAAATAAACGATTTGTTTGAAATAATGACCTACAAATATTTCTTAAACTTGAAAACGTTGACCATAACATTACAATGATTTTCCATGTTCTTAGGGATATCAAAACAATCATGACTTTTCTTTACTAGACTGTTTCAAAGACAATCCATTGCTTAGACATAAAGGACACAATATCCTCATTTCTCATTCTTATTCAACAATTGTGGAATTCTAATTAGTCTTTATTTTTTTTATTTTTAATTATCTTCTTATCATTGTTTTCGTCTCCTTACATTGTATCTCTCCCAGTATCTCACTAACTTATTTCCTGCTTCTTTTGTTGTTTATAAATACATTGAATATCAACATCCAATTAATATATTTATCCACATAAATAAATACAGAATAAACAACATGATTTGTCTTGCAAAGTCAGTAAGTACAAATTATAATTTCATAACAAAATTGTTAGATGCATACACAATATTGTCGTCATTGTCGAAGATCAAAGAACTCAGAAGAGGAGTTACAAGAAAGAAAATTTACATTGAAACTTGGGATTACTTTTTTATATTCCCATTTGTGTTATAATCCATTAAAATTGCAGTCACGTGGAGAATAAGTTTCTGACTGGCTAAGATTGTGGGAGAAAACCTGTAACATTTATGTCATAGTTTCTTGTTGCAGAGTGATGATATGCCTTAAAAATCGTCAACAATTTCAACTTTAACCTCCCATCATCTAATGCTCTAACTCGATTTGTATTCGTCAACTAGAGTTAACATGTTCATGTTCCTGTTTACCTTGCTGGCAATGATAATTAGGATCCATGTGGCAAATCCTAAAAATGTTGTATTTCACCAAGAAAATACAAAAAAGAATATATAATATAGATTTGGATTCTTTTGTATAAGGGTACTGGGTTTATTATTTAATTAGACTTTGGGTACTAGATTTGTTTATTTTAGATTTTGGATAATCGAACTTTTTAGTGACACATTTTAGTGACGAACATTCGTCATTAAAAGACTTATTTCGTCACTGGAAGTCTAATTTTATCACTAAAATGTGTTACTACAAAATTTTGCGGACAAATATTGTACCCAAAGTCTAATTAGATATCTGGTACAAAAGATCAGTCAATTTTCATACAAGAATTTTTATATGCTTACGTGGCACAAGGATGTGAAAATCTTTATATGCTTTGGTGTAAAGAACATAACAGATCATCAGAAAGAGAGTTACCAATCCGTCAATCCCAAAGAGAGACTCCTCTCCTCCTCCCTCCCTCCCTCTACAATTTTTTTTTTCTCCCCCAAAATCTCTCGATAGAGACCGCAAGGGTTTTTCTCTCTCTCTAAATTAAAACCCCCATTCGCCATAAAAAATCCAAACTTTTCCTTCTTTGCCCCCAAATTCCCGATCAAAATCCCCATTTTTATGTGACTTTACCGTAAACCCCTCGGATTCTCCCAAATTCCGGAGAATTCTTCTGCCTTTTGATCATGGGCGACCTCCAGGCGTGCATTCCTCCGCCCAACGGCGCCCTCGGTCCGCCGTTTCCGGCGGCGCCGCCGCCGGTGGCGAGCAACCCGCACCCGACCGAGATCACCGCTGACAGCTGGCAGTGCGCGGAGGCTGCCACCAGGGACGTGATCGAGAGCATCATGCCAACCGCGGTGTCAGAGAGGCGGAGGAAGGAGGTGGTGGAGTACGTGCAGAGGCTCATCAAGGGGTTTCTTGGAAGCGAGGTGAAAAAAAAAAAATTGAAATAAAAATCGAATCTTTGGTCTCTTCAAGAATTGTTTTAGGTGGATTTTGGGGTTCTTGGCAGTTAGGTGGTATATATTTGCAACCTTGATTACATTCTTTATGTTAGGTTTGTTACTTGTTATTCTCGTTATTAATACTGGTATTTGCTTAGCTGATCATATATCAAATTGTTTATTCTTGGTAGTTATTTGCCAGACACGAATCCAACGGCATTTGATTTTGGTGTGTCCTAGTGTATTTTGGAGTCTATTTGTCGTGTCCGATGCATGCATGACATAACGTAGCAGTGTAGTACCGATTTTTGAAGTGCCTATGCTTTGTAGCTTGGCAGTGAAGCAAAAAGGAAAAAAAAAAACTTGTAGAAGTATTGGCCCTAGAAAGTGAGATTCTATCAATTTATGAGTATTTGCTTATCTAATAAATTTTCAATGTTTGGGTTTCATGTATAATTTTTAGTTGATTATATATCTTGTAGTGCATTGAACTTTGTTCAATTTTGTTGCATTATTTGAGTTTATGTTTTGTACCGTCAATATTTATATTTCGTTTATAGTGAATATTGTCAACCATTAGTGATTCTCTTCATTTTATCTATTCAATAAGCTAGTTATTTTTTTTCTCAATTGATTTCTTGGCAGCGGGGTGAAAGAATTACAAAATATTTGTATCTCTTTATGTCTTTTTACTTTTTTAGATGAGGGCATCGTCTCGCACGACGGTGGCGCGGCGGTGAGGCTTGCTGCTTGCATCCTGGAGGATGCAGATTTGAGTCATGGAAACAATCTTTCCATATATATGGGGGTAAGGATG